>CABHPH010147452.1:0-10571 GCA_902168325.1 Peromyscus nudipes
ATGGCTGGGAAGCCTTGGGTCAAGGGCTCCCAGCAGACTGCTGGGAGATGACAGTCAGAGTTTCCTTACTGACAGGGAAGAAGAAAGAAGCTGCTGTATAAGTAGCAAGCATCAGGTCTAACACGTCTGTGGAAGAATTTAAACTCTCTCAGCCACTCACTGGGCTTTCTGGGAAGCTGTTAGGACCCAGAGGCCACAGACCTGGATTACAGCCGGGCATCTCTGAGTACTGGTCTCTGCTCCTTGAGAACTGATCCCCCATGGTGACACTGGGAGGTATGAACAGCAGCATTCTGTTAAGGGCTCAGCATGTGGCAAGAGGAAGAGAATGGCTGCGGCTCAGAAGCTTGTGGAGGGAACCCCCCACAAGATGTGGGGCCGTGGAGGGTACCTCCTACAAGATGTGGGACTATGGAGGGAACCCCCCACAAGATGTGGGGCTGTGGAGGGAACCCCCCACAAGATGTGGGGCTGTGGAGGGTACCTCCCACAAGATGTGGGGCTGTGGAGGGAACCAGGACTGTGGGTACCACAGAGGAGCCACTGAGCCGGCACCACTGCAGGAAGCACACACCTGTGCAGAGGTCGTCTTTCAGCCAGTCCAGTTCCTTGACCTTAATCACACCATCTGCAAAAAAGCAGGCAGAACTCCCAAACTGCACACCAATGGGAAAAAGCACCCGACTCTCCCACCCATCCTCACCATCTACCCAGTGGCCATCTTTTCCCATCCCCCTTCTCTTCCCACGTTTTCAGTGCTCAGCGACAGTGACTCTGCAGACACAGGGATAGAGACATCTACCAGTCCGGGTCCCCATCCCCGAGACTGGCCACCTTAAGGGGCTGGCAGGTTGGCAGATGACCCAAGGCTGTGTGACTAGGATAACACTAACAGAACGAGCAAATGCGTGGAGGAGGGGACGTCAGGAGGGCTTCACTGTGCCCAAGACCAGGTCATCTATGCTCCAAGGAAACATCTGATGCAAAGGGAAGCCACCCCAACACTGTGCCCACTGGGTGACAGTGTTGCCTGCCACCAAGCTCCCCACCCCCCAATACTGGCCCTCACCTCTAATGGCAGCCAGGTGGCTGTTGAGGGCAACGTTCCGTTGGCACATGGCCAGGAGATCTGTGCCGACATCTGGAATGACAGAAGGGTGCACCATGACACACGGTCTGTTAAGACACTGTCTCCATCGTCTTTCATGGAGAGCCACCACCAGTAGCCAGACTGCTGGGCTACGGGCATTCCAGGTGTTAGCATCTCTGGAAGCTGGATGAAGGGTACATGACACATTCTGGATTATCTTAGGAACTTCTGAGTGAGTCTGATGTAATTTCAAATTTAAATATTAAAACAGAAGTCAGTCTGACACACAGAGGATCAGCTCATCACCATACAGATTATCAGATGAGGTACAAAGGTGTTCATTGCTGCAATTGAAAAATGTGAAAAAGCACAGGATAATTAGAATGCCTGGCAAGGGATGACAAAATGATAAAAATGATCTAGTTATTAAAAGTCACACTTAGAATAATGTTTAAGGACACAGGAACATGCTCTTGAAGAAATACTTCTCAAGACTTCTGGCTCTGTGTGTGTGTGTGTGTGTGTGTACTCACATAGTATATAGTAACTATTTATAGACATTTCAGTTATTCCTTAAGAGTATGTACTAAAGGGTGATGGAAAGATGGCTCTGAGGTTGAGATGCCACATTGTTTTTTTAAATTTATTTATTTTTATTTTATGTGTGTTGGTGTTTTGCCTACATATATGTCTGTGTGAGGGTGTCAGATCTTAGAATTACAGAAGTTGTAACCTGTAATGTGGGTGCTGGGAATTGAACCTGGGTCCTCTGGAAGAGCAGTCAGTGCTTTCAATCTCTGAGCCTTCTCTCTGGCCCACCACACTGTTCCTGCAGAGCACCCAAGTTTGGTTCCCAACACCTACATCAGATGGCTCACAATCAATTGTAATTCCAGCTCCAGGGGATCCGATGCCCTCTGAGGGCACCTGTCCTCATATGCACATACTTCAATATATGTAATTTAAAAATAAGTTGGGCACAGTGGAGTACACCTTTATCCTAGCACTTTGGAAGGCAGAGGCAGATGAGTTCCGGGTCAACTGGGAAACATAGTGAGACTGTCTCAAATTTAAAACACAAATAAAAGCCGGGTGGTGATGGTGCACGCCTTTAATACCAGCACTCAGGAGGCAGAGGCAGGCAGATCTCTGTGAGTTCGAGGTCAGCCTGGTCTACAGAGCAAGATACAGGACAGGCACCAAAACTACACGGAGAAACTCTGTCTCAAAAGAAAAAAATGTAAAACACAAATAAATAAACAAACAAAAACAAAACTTAAAAAAAAAGGAGAACATGTAAGGTGAAAAAGATGATAAATTATGCTTGGCAGTGGTGGCGCACGCCTTTAATCCCAGCAGTTAGGAGGCAGAAGCAGGCAGATCTCTGTGAGTTTGAGGCCAGCCTGGTCTACAGAGTGAGTTCTAGGACAGCCAAGGCTACAAAGAGAAATCCTATCTTGAAAAAAAACCAAAAAACTAAAAAAGAAAAAAAAAAAAGGTAAATTACAAAGACTGCAGACTGTAACACACACACACACACACACACAAACGCGCGCGCGCGCACAAATGTGTACACATTCACATGCGAATGGTTAGAAGTAGGTTTCCTAGTGAGTCCCTGGTGTCAGGACTGGTGCTCTGGATCTGCACTGGCCCCCAGCAGTGTCATATACACTGCACACCGGTGAATCACTCTGGGGACTGTAGCATTAAGAGAACTTTCATGTTATGGTTTACACTTTATCCTAAGGAGAAGTCCTGTTTCTATCAACAGACACAAATGATAAACCAGTGTGACCCTATGAAGAGAACAGCCTGGGGCTTCTTGGGATGTCTGCTCTTCCTTGGAGGGTGAGCCGGGAAAGGGCACCGGACACTGCATGCCCAATGGGCTTGTGGCTACAGGGTGACACTGGTGGCTGGGTGTTGAGGGCCATTTGGACAAAACATGGAGGGTGGATGGAAGCTGGGGAAGCTGGGGAAATCAGGAGCAGCCAGTGTCCAGCTCCTGGTGACCTTGTTCATTTTTACAGATGGTAGACATCATGGAGCCCACCAAGCTCCCATCTGAGCCACAGAGTTGTTACCTGTACAGTAAACGGTATGCGCCATGGTGGCTGCCACAATGCTGGCAAGCCCTGTGCCTGCCCCAAGCTCCAGCACGGTGCGTCCCTGGAAGAGGTCCCTTCGGAACAGGATATAGTCTGCCAGGAACAGGGCGCCCCGCCACACCTGAAAGACAGAGGACATAGAGCCACAGGTGACTTGAGGCTCCGAGAGACCCTCAGGGGCCACAAGAAGTGAACAGGGCCTACCCACCTGCTTGCCAACATCCTCCAGGGGCGTGGCCATGGTATGCTCTGGACAGGACAGAAACCAAGAGAGAAAGGTCCATGGTGAAATAGTGGCAGACAGAAGACAAGAGGGAGGGGCAGTGTGACAGTCTGCCAGCCTGGCTGGATGGGCGGCAGAGTAAATGACCAAAAGAGAAGCAGAGGCTTGGACTATGCTGCCAGATGGGAGCATCACTGAGGCCAGGTGTGTGGCCCAGGGACCAGGGGGCACATCAGGTCTGAACCCAGCTAAAGCACACACGTGTATCATACTATGTGAACTGCCACCTTAAAACTGAAATACATTTACATGCTAATAATAATTATAGCTACTTCCAAAATATTTTCTTATGCTTACAACTGCACCAGAAGCTAACACAGCAAGTTTCAATTCATATCTTTTTTTTTTTAAAGTTCATGAGAAGCTGGGCGTGGTGGTGCACGTCTTTAATCCCAGCATGCGGGAAGCAGAGGCAGGTGGATCTCTGTGAGTTCGAGGCCAGCCTAGTCTACAGAGTGAGTTCCAGGACAGCCAGGGCTACACAGAGAAACCCTGTCTCAAAAACCCCCCAAAAAAGGAAAGTTCATGAGCAGAGTGGTTGGTATACACTCTGAATTCCAAACTATCTCAGAACAGAATTCTGATGGCTGGAAGGAATGGAAACAGGAGCTGAAGGAGAACAAGAAACACTGGACAACCCTGTCTCTGCCACTACATTAGAACTCACTCATGTTTCCTTTCCTTTTTTTGAGATGGAGTCTCACAGTGCAGCCCAGGTTGGCCTGGGGCTCACTATGTATTAAATTTTTGCAAATGGGCTGTGTGAGGTTAAAACAAACAAAGAAACACAGCAGAGAAGTTTCCAGAGCCTGCCATACTCACACAAACTAAAATACAGTCTCGGAACAAAAACTGAGGATCAAGCTGGGTATGTCAGTTCACACCTGTAGTCCTAGCAGGATCGGGGTCAGCTTGGACTAAAGAGTGAGGCCCTTCTAAAAGACAAACCAAACAAGGCCTGTGAGGTGGCTCCTCAGGCAAAAGCGCTTGTTCTGCAAGCCCGACAACCTGAGTTCAATCCCAGAACCCACGTAAGGGGGGAGGAGAGAACCAGCTCTACAAAGTTGTTCTCTGACCTCCCCATGCGCACGTGCGCGCACACACACATACACACAAATGAAACAAGGACAAAACTCAAACAGTGACTGTCTCCACTTGGGCTGTGGTTGGAAGGGACCGAGCAACCTAGATTCCTCCCAGAAGGGTAAAAGGCATGCTGGGGCTCAACATGTGCCACCAGCTGGGAATCAGAAGAAGTCACCCACCAACCTCTCAATGTCACATTCCTTCATTGAACATGTATATGGACACCCATGAGCCAGCCTGGGCTCACACCCTGAGACTCTGTTGGATCTGGTCACCCCCATTTTATAGATGAGACAAGTTCAACCCCAGAGTTTGGAGAGTATGGACCTTGAGGAGAACATGGGCTCTGTGGGCTGGAGTTTTCACCCTCCCACAGGGTGACCTGACACTTAGCATCTTGGAGCCTGAGCCCCAGTTCCTTTGCATGAGCACAGATAACTCTGTCCTTGCACAGGGTACAGCCAGCCTAGGCTTTACAAGGAGCAGGATCAGCGATGGTTAGAAACTGCTGATCTCATCAATGTCTCCAACCCTCATACACTTGAGGGCTGGAGCTGGGTCAGGGAAATGAATAGCTCAAGAAAAAACCATTTTAAGTCCAAATGTGTCGTGATGTTTTTCTAAAGTCAGGTGGAAACAAAAGAGGATTTTAAACCAAAAGTTTTTAAGTCGGCTAATCTATCACTAGCACCCTGTGGGAGCTGCATTCTTGACTCCTTGTACAAGCCTCAGCTGAGGGATCCGGAAGGCCCAAGGCTGTCTGCATCGTGAAGGGCTAATGACCCAGTCCTGCAAAACGTGAGCCCCGCCATGTCAACTGTGGTGTCCTGCGGCAGGTGAGACCCTGACCGAGAGAGAACTTCCAAGTCTGAAGACCCAAGGCCACAGGAAAGAGTGGGAGGGGCAGGTGGGGAGGCCGCCATATTCCCCACCTTCCCGGTGGGAATTTGTCCTTAGCTTGTAAGACAGTGTTCCTAGCACATGCTCACTGGAAGCCAGAGTCACTGTGGGACGACACTCTGTTACTCTAGTCTTGGAGGGGAGGGGAAGCATCCTAGTTTACTTTCCCAGGGCTGTGATAAAACACTGACCAAAGCCAACTTCTTTTGTTTATACCTCTACATCACAGTGTAGTGAGAGGAAGTCAGGGCAGGGCAGGCATATAACCTGGAGGCAGTGCCTGAAGCAGACTATGGAGGAATGATGCTTACTGGCTTGCTCCCCTTTCTTAGACAGTCCACGACCACCTGTCCATGGTTAGTGCTGCCCATAGTGGCTGGGCTTTATAACATCAATAATCAAGAAAGGCAGCTAAATATAAGCCTACAAGCAAGCCAACAATCAGTGTTCCTCCCTGGTTCCTGCGCTGATTTCCCTCAGTGACGGACAGCGACCGGACACATAAACTGAATAAAGCCTTTCTTCCCGGAGTTGCTTTTGATCATGGTGTTTATCACAGCAATAGAAACCAAACTAAGGGGTTGGAGAGATGGCTCAGAGGTTAAGAGGACTGCTTGCTCTTCCAAAGGTCCTGAGTTCAATTCCCAGTAACCACATGGTGGCTCACAACCATCTGTAATGAGATCTGGTGCCCTGTTCTGGCCTGCAGGGATATGTGCAGATAGAACACTGTATACATAATAAATAAATAAGTCTTTAAAAAAATAAAAAAATAAAAGAAACCAAACTAAAATCAGGGGACTGAAAGCATCCACGCTAATTATAGATTTATTGGTCTTCTGTTAATGTTGCAAGCATTTGGGAGTAGGTGTGCCTTGATTCCTGGTGGCCCCCAGGACTACCAGAGGCAATAAATATTAGATGGTAGATAGAAAACTATAATAAAGGTCAAAGGGAGTGAGATTGACCAAGGGGTGGGCAGCTGTCCCTCCTGAGTAAACAGCACACATCCATCCTGGGCAGTGAGCTCCAGGGTTGCGGTTTTTTGCGAGCCACCACTCGGTGGGGTGGGCTTCAATGACGCAGCTGTCCGCAGTCGTTTCTGTAAGAAACCCTTCACCCATACTCTTGTAAGTAACCCAGTACAGCCCACTGGCTCACTGAGGGAGACTTTGATGGTATCCTCCCTTTGGTCTGTCATGTTTGATCTGGGACGGCAGACATTTGCTCACGTCTTCCTAGAAACAGTGTCACACAACACCTGGGGTCCTTAGACCCTTGCGCTGCCTGTTGAGCCCAAGCAGTAGGACTCCCAGTGTCATCTCTGAGGGTCTGTCAAAACCCCTAGCTGGGGGTATCACCTCTCCCTCTCATTGCCCACTGCTGCCAGCTCCCACCCCTTTGATTGGCCCATGCCAGGTTGCTGTGAACTGACACCCCTCTCTACTCCACACTCTGGCTGCTGCATTTCCTAGGGCTTCCTGTTTCCACGGAGCCCAGTCAAGCATCCCACAAACTGTTCTGACTCTCACTCCTGTGCACTGGGTTAGAGAAAATGGGAGCCAGAGGCAGGAGAGAGCTTTCTGGAGTAAGTGGGACCTGAGCCACTTAGGAATGTGCTAGAAAGAAGAGGTTGGTAGCAAGCACTCAAGGACAAAAGTGCAGCCCAGCAAAGACCCAGAAGGGAGAAGAACGTGTAAAAGTCTGGGGTCATAAGGTCAATGGTGGTGAGAGGTGAGTGGGGACTATGTCACCCCAGCTTTTTAAGTTGAATTATCTGGATTCCATCCCCAGGGCAATGGGGAGCCAGTGAAGAGTCCTGAGCATCTACAGGTTTGGAACAGACTCTGCTGGTTGGAGCATCGCCAGTTCCCAGCTCACTAGAGCCACTTCTGAACTCAGAGCTGATACCCACAGCTCTGTTGTGCACCACCAGCCACTGTGACACTGCCTTGGTGGCCAGAGAACAAGACCTTTATTTACCTATTTTGATGATGTCGTGGGGGCAGCTCTCCTGTGCTCGATCTCCCATGAGGTCATCTTCCTCCTGTGCTAGAATCATGGGATGTACCTTGTCTCTTGCAGGCTCTGCTGGGTTGGGGTCAGAAGCAGCCCGTGGTCTTCGCACCACATCCAGGTCCCCATCCTCATCCAGGGGAACACTCAACCCTTCCTGGATGGTGATGTCATCGCCAGCCTGGAGGGACAAATCCTCATGACTGTGGCCACTTCCTGACCCAGCAAGAGGCGTCTCCTGTGTGGAGACATCTCTGGGACCACTGTCCTCAGCCCCCGAGTCTGTCCAAGAGTCCTGACTCCACAGGAGCTTGAACTGGGACAGGAAGACTGTAAGCGAGACAAAAACAAAGTGAGCAATGCCAAGGCTCTGTCTGCCTCCTCTCTGAGAAGTCAGACTGCTAACTGGAGACACTTAATTTTTCTTCGGAGACGGGGTCCCTTGTGGCCCAGGCTAGCCTCAAACTCATTATGTAGTTGAAGGTGACCTTCAAATTCTGATCTTCCTGATTTTACCACCCAGTGTTTGGATCATACACAAGCACCATCATGTCCAGTTTTATGTGGTGCTGGGGTTCAAACCCAGGGCCGTGTGTGTGTTAGGCAAGCACTCTCCTAACTGCGTCACATGCCCAGTTCAACTGGGCATACTTTTAAAGGCTAGTGGGGGTGTACAGCTGGAGCAGCAGCAGGGGCTTGTTGGACTCAGCAGTGACCATCTGGGAGGCTGAGGTAGCAGCTCCCTGATGGAACAGTCTCTGCTGAGTGTGCAGGCACCTGGCTTGTGTCATGTGACTAACTGCAGAGTCACCATGAAGATAGTCTACCAGCTCATTTCATAGACATAGACACTGAGGCTCAGAGGTGAGTGAGCTGGGAAAGTGGCCAAGGCTACAAACCCAGGCTGCCTGGTGCTTCAGCAGCTTCTTAAAGACAGCAGGACAAGAACATAGGCCATCCCTCACCACCAGGTGGCCAGAAAGTCACTGAGACAGATTTCAGTAAGTGCATGTGCCAGGGGAGGTGTGCCAGAGACAAAAAGAGCGAGGACTTCAGAACGTTCAGTACTAGGCTGGGTCAGGCACCTGTTTGCTCTGAGCCTGTTTCCAACCTTGCATCCCAGGAATAAGGGCATCTACCGTAAGCCAGCCAAGGCCAACACCAGTGACCACAGAGGCTGGCTCAGAGTCCCTAGTCCTCTCTACCTCTGTTCCCTCACCTGACTTTACATTAGGCCCAGCTCACTGTTCACCATCTTCTCTAGGAAAATGGCCCTGTGAACATCATTGAGGAGCGAGGGACAATGGCAAGACCCAATGACAGTTCTTGCTGCCTTTGTGTAGCCATTTCCTCTTTCTGGAACGTCTTCCTTAGCTCTTGAGACAGATCCTTCCTAGCTTTTAGTGCTCAGTCAGCTGACCTCCTTCAGTCCTTATAGTATCACACCCTATACCAAGTTTTAAGCATCCATCTACCTACTTACCCAACCACCCGTCTATTCATCCACCCATCATCTATTCATCTACCCTTCCATCCATTTTACTTATGTACCCATTCATCTATCCATTTGTCCATCCAACCATCCACTTATCCCATGTATCCTTCTATCATCTATCTAGTCATCTACCCACCCATCTTAACCATCTACCACTGTCCATCCATCTACTTACCTGCCACCCATCCATATATCAATTCATCTACCCACCCTGTCCATTCATTCATTTCACCCACTCATTTACCCATCTGTCCATCCATCTACTCATCCATCCACTCACCCATCACCTATCATCTACCCATTTATCTTTTCCTTCATCTTACCCATCCATCTATTCGTTTACCCACCCACCCACTCAACAAACATGCACTGACTGTCGACTGTGCTGAGTACAATTTTAAGTGCTGGGGATACAAAGTAGAATGCAGCATCTTAGGGTGATAAAGTAAACAGGATAATTACAGACTGACACACAGTGGCAACCATGTACGGCTGGGGCCAGCAAACCTTTTCTTCAGTAGGTCAAGAAACAAATATCCTAAGCTCTCTGAGCCATATGATCTCTGCTGCAACTACCCAACTGTCTGTAGTCATAAAAACACAAAAACAAGCAGGCCTGGTGGTGTTTCAACAGAATGTTATAAAAACAAAGCAGAGCCTGGTTGGCCACACAGGCTGTAGTTTGCCAATGCTTGGTATAATGTTATCCAAATTGGGACAGCTATTAATAAACACACCAACAATGAATGAATGCTGAGTAACTGACTGGGGAAGGTGGCTGTGGGGCCCACAGAGACACCCCAGGAGTTATGGCTGAGAAGGAGGAAAGTGGTGCAGAATTGAGGGACAGATGGAGGTGAAGGTAGCTACAGAGATCAAGGAGGGGAGGATGACTAGGCTGGGCACACTGACTAAGGCTCTTAGGCCCAGTAGAGGGCCACATGTTCCTTAGAGCCATGGGGGACCAAGGGGCATCCAAGTCAGGGCAGTGCTATGGCTGGGTTTGCATTTTTGAAAGCTATGCTTGGCTGGAGGAAGAGAAGCCAGCAAGGCTGTGTAGAAGAAAAGATGGGAAGCTAATGAGGAAGGGAACAGGGCGGCCAGGTACAGGACGAAGGTGACTGTCTGGGGCCTACGATCACACACAGCCCTGGCGTCATCCCTGCATGGACTGGGGGCTCACTCACTTGTGCATTCCTGTGCTAGGTCAGGGTGTGACACTCAGCAGGTTCTCAGTGAAGGAAGCACACTTAGGTGACACACTGAGTGTACATAGAAATATATACAACCCCAAACCGAACAAAAGTTCACTGAAATGTGTAGACTTTGGGTCTGGTTAAATTTGGTGTATGATTTTTGTTTAGTCAGTTTTTTTGGCAATAAAATTTTAATTAAAAAAAAAAGGTGACTCCTCCCTCCCCCCAAAAAAGACAACAGCTCAAAACAATCCAGTCTTTACCTCCAAAAGAAGTATGAGAAAGAGAGATAAAGTGGGCTCCACCAGGCACCAAGCCCCAGGCCTGGATCTTACCTGGCTGTCCCATGCCATTCAGCCGCACCATGAGGCGTCTCTCGTTGGGGGTGTACAGG
>CABHPH010147453.1:0-45256 GCA_902168325.1 Peromyscus nudipes
TAAGTGGAAAAATGTAAAAAAAAATGTGTACACTCATGTGTACATGGGTGCATGCACGTGTGTGTGTGTGTGTGTGTGTGTGTGTGTGTACCCTATTTCATCTGTGAGAAAACCTTCCTTTAAGACATACCCATAAATCATACAGCATACAATTATTAATTAAGAAAAATGTAATTAAATATTTTCAAAAACTTTATATATTGCTGGGAGGTGGTGGTTCATGCTTTTAATCCCAGCACTTGGGAGGCAGAGGCAGGTGGATTTCTGTGAGTTCAAGGCCAGCCTGGTCTACAGAGCAAGTTCCAGGACAGCCAGGGCAACACAGAGAAACCCTGTCTGGAAAAAAATCAAAACCAATAAAGAAAGAAAGAAACCTTTATATCGTCTCTGGGACTATAAAATCTTATCCTTAATTCAACATGAAGTACTTGAATAATTTTTATGCCTTCCCTAAAAGACTCAATAACTGAGGTTTCACTGTTTGTGATCCCATAATATGTTAGAGAGTGATATGAACTATGAAAAAAAATAGAGGAGAGAGTGTGTAGAAGATGAGCAAATTAGACAAACAGGAAAGAACATGCAGATAAAGGCAGATTTCATAAACACTTACATAAACTTGTTATTGATAATAGAACCACACTGTTACTTTGCTACTAGTATTGTCATTAACAAAATTACCAGTAGCCTTCCTGCTGTATCTGGCACTCCTCTTAACATAGATTATAAATATCATGCATGACCATTGCCATGCTTTGAATTCGAATGAGAATGATCCCCATAAAGCTTTTATGTTTGAATACTTGGTCCCCAGTAGGCGGAACTGTTTGGAAAGTATTAGAAAGTGTGGTAATGTTGGAGATGTGTCTCTGGGGGCAGACTTTGAGGTTTCAAAAGATTCAAATCATTCCCAGTGTGCTACCCTGCCTCATGCTTAAGGATCAATGTCTGAGCTCTCTGCTGTCCCTGCTACCAATACAGTGTTTACCATCATGGACACTAACCTCATGAAACTGTAAACCCAGGAGAATACCTTCTCTTATAAGTTGCTTTGGTCATGGGTGTTTTGTCACAGCACTAGACAAACAACTAAGACAATCTTTTATATTCTCTATCCCCTCACTCACTGGAAGGCATGCTTTATATGTTTGGTGTCTGTAATAATTCCTTAAACTTTATGCTGTTGTAATATTTAATTTGAGAATATAGATACTGCGACTCATAGATTTTGAAATATTTCCTAATGGTCTTATCAATCTACCACCATGTGATGAAAGTTTAAAAATCAGAACAATTTTATTTGCAAAGCTTTATTAAATAAGCTTGTAATTAGATTTCATAGATGCCACTGGAAACTCTTGGCTTAAGGCAGCGTGGGCCAGCAGATTCACAGTTTCTTTTTAATATAATTATACTCATTTAAGTAAAAACACTCACAGAAAGATAAACATGCCAAAATGCTAGTAGGTTATCTTAACCTTGAAGTGAATATTATTAAAATTAATTTTACTTCCTGCAAAGCATATGTGTTTTATGATGAAAAACAAACACAAAAAAAAAGCAGATGCACTGACAGTAGCCCAGAGGTCTGCAAACACCCACAGTGGATTGACAACTGGTCAATAAAACGTTTTATCAAGTGTCACCTCTCGCCTTTGGCCAATGTTACCTTCCGGTGTAGAACAGTAATAATGAAGTTTTAGAGGGGAAAAGCTTACCATTTTCATTTCATGATCAGATTAAAGCTGCAGATCAGTTTTTGAAATTTCATAGTTGCTGATTAAATTCCAAGGAAAACTTTGACAAATAAACTTATTCAGAAATACATACTAAAAAAAAAAAAAACACTAGGGCTCTGTAGTGAATGACAGTAAGCACATGTGTAGCAAATCTACTCATTTTCATGGACAGTCAGTCTTGAATCCCTTGGGTACCTTCATTCTTTCTGTGTACATTCTTGTTTCAGTGTGTGCCCCCTTCCCAAAGTCCACACATCCACTCTTCCTTCTGCACAGTATAACCTTCAGATACAAGACCATCCTTGACTACTGGCTAAAAGATGTAGATGTCACTGGGAGTTACTTTCTGTTCCCATAAAACCTAAGGCCCTCAGCCAGTAGCAGACAGGAACAAGAGTTACAGTCCCAGCTTCCTGGGTGTCCAGTCATATGTTCATCCTGGCATGGAGAGTTGGAGAGAGAGAACGTGTTTTTTCTAGTTATTTTACCTCATCACACTATTTCCTTCATGACATCATAATTTGGTATTACCTGGCCCTTTTCTTGCTTACCTATTTTTTTCCATCAGCTAGGAATATGGGACACACAACAAATATACACAACAAATATCCATTCATTGGTTCACACAACTGATACAATTTGGGTGCCTAACATGCCCCAGTTCTGTTTTATTAATGTCTCAGTCTAGACAATATGGGACCCCTTCAACATAAAAACATTATCAAGTCCTACCAAATACTCCAATCTTTCCATGCAGAGATCACTCCCTGTAGTTCACTGATAATTCTATTTATATGATACTTATCTAATATGTAAGTATTTATCAATATAGCTGATGAAAAAGACAAATCTGCTCACTTCCTATAAATACCAGTATTTGTGATTCTGAGTTACCTTTATGTAGCATTTATATGTCACAATATATATTTTGTGGTGATATTGTGTCCCTCAATATATTGTGCACCCTAATAAACTTATCTGGGGTGAGAGAACAGAAGAGCCACTAGGTAGACGTAGAGGCCAGAAACCAGAAACATAAAGGCACACACACACACCTTTAATCCTAGCATTCTGGAGGCAGAGATCCATGTGGATCTCTGTGAGTTCAAAGCTGCACTGGAAACAGCCAGGCATGGTGACTCACACCTTAAATCTCAGGAAGTGATGGCAGGAAGCAGAAAGATATATAAGGTGGGAGGACCAGGAACTGGAGGCCTTTTAAGCTTTTAGGCTTTTTAGCAGCAGTTCAGCTGAGATCCATTCGGACAAGGACTCAGAGGCTTCCAGTTTGAGGAAATAGGATCAGCTGAGAAATTGTTGAGGTGAGGTTAGCTGTAGCTTGTTCTGCTTCTCTGATCTTTCAGAATTCACCCCAATAACTGGCACCGAGTTTTTTTTTATTTAACAAGACCTTTTAAGGTTTATGTTTCATCATTTCATTTAAAAAATATGTTATTACATTTACTTATTTGTGTGTGAGAGAGAGTGGGGGTACACATGTTTGTGTGTACCCCCTCTCCCCGTATATTGTCCAGTGCCATGTGTGTGGAGGTGAGAAGACAACATGATGGAATTGCTTCTCTCCTTCCAACATGTGAAATTCAGGGACTGAACTTAGGTCCTCAAGCTAGCCAACAAGTACTGTGGTGTTTTGTTGTTGTTGTTTATTTGTTTGTTTTTTAACTTTTATTGATTCTTTGTGGGTTTCACATCATGCATTCTGATCTCACTTATCCCCTGTCTCTATGCATCCACCCTCTACCCTTGCAACCTCCCTCCACAAACAAAACCACATTTAAAGGAAAAAAGCAAACAAAACAAAGAAAAAATAAAACACAAACAAAAACAACAAAAAAAAGAAAACTCTTGTCTTAGAAGCTGTAATGTGGCCCTTTGAGACACACTGTTTATGTTTTAGTCTGTTCATCTCTACCTACAAGTGTTGACTACCAGGAGCCATTGGTCTGTCCTGAGGTCCCCGGCCCCTGCCACACTGCAGACATTGGGTCCCCACTGGGGCTCCTCCTGAACATCCTGCTGCTGTCTTTCATCATGGAGCTCTCACTGCTCTGGATCCACAGGTTCTTGCCCCTCACAAGCTCCAACAGTTCTTAGATTCGGTGAATGTTGGGGTGAGCCAACCCATAGTCCTGGTTCTGGGTCTGTGCTGCATCTGGGATGGCAAGCTCGCCAGCCTTCCCCCATCATCAGTACCCAGATGAGCCCCCCAGCACTGCCTCAGCTAGATCACCAATGCAACCCACAGCGTGGAGCCAGTTTTCCTGTTCTTGGGCCCTCAGATACAGGTCCCCCTCACTCGTATCACTAGGGCCAGCTGCCCTGTTTTGCCCACACAAGGTGCAGGGCCCTCTCTCCTGATTGCTGTAGAGGGCATGCAAGGGAGGGGTAGGGGCAGGCCCCCTCTTTCAATTTCCCAGGACCAGTCCACTGGCAACCCCAACAACAGCATCAGCATCACTCTCCTGTGTGCTGAAGCTGGTTCGCTCACTGTCCTAATCTGAGGCCACCTTTCTTGGCTGCCACAAGTAGCAAGGGACAGAGGCAGGAAAGCATCTCTCCCTTATCCATGCTACCACATGGCAGAAATGGGGGTAGGGCAGCGGTCAGTGTCAGCTCTTCTGCTCTCATACATTCAGGGTTGGCTCACCTGCATCCCCCACCACAGGGTCAGCTCTAGTGTGCTTACCAGGGGAGATACATGCCTATGGTAAGGGGTGAGTGTGGGGACATGCTTTTTACTTAGGGGTAAGGACAACTTGCCTTCTGCAGTATCCAGTGATGGGCAGGACCAGCCATCACTAGGGCAGGGAAGGGTGGGGCCAGCTCAGTACAGCATGGTTCCAATGATCCCTATGCTAACATGGGCTATAGATATCATCACAGACCCCAGCTCCAGCGTGACCAAAGACCCAGACACAGCCCTCAGCAGCAGCTCAGCCCAGATGCCACCACAGCCCCTCAGATCAGCACGGACCCAACAGCAGCATAACATCCCAGCATCAGCATGGTCCCAGGTGGCTGACCAGACCTCATTCATCCTCAGAGCCCATGGTGGCAATTGGAGCCATGGACACCACCCCAGATTCCAACCTCCACAGGACCACGGACCCAGACATGGCTAGGCAGCAGCTATGCTCTGACATCTTCATGACTCCAGGTGACAGCGTCATCCACCCAAATCAACATAGCCCCTGGCACATCATGATCCTAGGACATTGACATGGTCCCAGGTGACTGACCAGACTCCAGTCCACTACATGGCCCTAGGTGACAACAGGAGCCCCGGACATCAACTCGGACCCTGACTGCTATAGGGCCACAGACCCAGACATGGCCCCCCACAGCAGCTCTGGCCTGGACAACACCATGGCCCCAAGTGACCATGTAGGCCACTCAAAACAGGATGTCCCTTGTGTCAGCATGGTCTCGGGATGCCTTCATGGTCACAAGTGGCAGTCCAGACCCTGGGCATCTATGTGGCCTTTGGTGACAATATGGGTCATGGACATCAATACAGACCCTGGCTGTGGTAGGACCATGGACCCAGACATGGTCCTAGGCAGTAGTCTGGGCCTGGATGTCACCATGGTCCCAGGTGGCAAAGCAGGCCATCTGGACTGGCATGGCCCCCACAGCAGTGTGGCCCTTGGACACCAACATGGCCCCAGGTGGCAGCCTAGACCTCCAGTTCGGTATAGTCTTTGATTGTGTCAGGAGTCACAGACACCAACATAGACCCTGGATGAAGCAAAACCACAGACCCAGACCTGGCCCTCAGCTACAGCACTGATCCAGATGATACCATGGCCCTAGTTGACAGCCCTGGCCACCCAAATCAGCCTGCCACTAGCAGTAGCACAGCCTTCGAACACCAACATGGTCCCAATTGCAGCCCAGATCCTTTGCATCCATGTGAGCCCTAGTGGCAACAAGCAATGTGTCTTGATCATATTCATCTACTGTTACCTCCTTCTAACTTCTGTTAGTGGTCCTACAACCCTGTCTCCCTCAAAACTTCATGACTTCTTTTATTATTATTAATAACTGCTGTGGGATGTTCTGTATGGCAAATGTGTTGCTAATAAAACATTGATTGGCCAGTGGCTAGGCAGGAAGTATAGGCGGGACTAACAGAGAATTAAAAGAGCAGGAAGGCAGAAGGAGTCACTGCCTGCCAGCCACCGCCAGGACAAGCAGCATGTAAAGATACCACGAGCCATGTGGCAAGGTATAGATTTATAGAAATGGATTAATTTAAGATATAAGGACAGTTAGCAAGAAGCCTGCCACGGCCATACAGTTTGTAAGCAATATAAGTCTCTGGGTTTACTTGGTTGGGTCTGAGCGGCTGTGGGACTGGCAGGTGAAAGAGATTTGTCCTGACTGTGGGCCAGGCAGGAAAACTCTTGCTACAAATAACCCAAGTCCAATTAGTACTACACATATACACATGGGTGTGTGGCCATCCACTGGGGCACGAGAAACCTACCATTGGCCACATCTTCAAAAGAGAGTGACTCCTCATCCCTTAGAAATCATCCACTGTTAGTAGTTCCTCTACTAGAGGAGGGAACCTGAGAGGCCCTCCCTCATTCCTGCAAGATTCTAAAGTGGCTTTGTCTTGTAAAGGTAAAAAGCATATAAATAATAAGTGTATACACACACACACACACACACACATACACAAACACACACACTTATTTCTTCTGCTACAGGTTTAGAATTTTAATACTAGAGCCTAACCATGTAAATTTTGTTTCTATATAGACCTTCATTAAAAGAATGCATGTATCCTCTATATTTAAAGTAATATTTATATTGAAAATCTGAGGCTGATGAATTTTGACCTGGTTACAGAGCTTTACATGAAATTGCCAGGCAGATGTGCTTAATTGCTGCAATTACCTGAGGGTAGACAGTGAAATCTGCATCTTACCTTAGAGTCCAGACAGACTCTGGTCTTTGTTAATTTCAATTTCCAATTCTCCTCATATGAAGTTTTCAAGTTAGTGGTAAATAATGCCCCTTTCCTTGTTTGATCTCCTACTTTCAACTGTTCCCTAAAAACTAGAAGGTAGATAACCAAGTGTTAGTAGAAAAGACCTACACCACTTCCCTTCTCTCTACCAAGATATGGATTAATTAATGCCTTCCTGCTTGCACCCCTCTACAACCTCTCTTCCTGACTTGTTGAAGGCAAAGACACTCCCTCTGATGCTGCAAGATTAAACATCTTAAAATATGACTTTCATAATGTCTTCTGCTTAGTGGTTTCCACGGGCTCCTTACATTGAGATTATGAAAGGCATTCTTCTTGGCCCTGACCTCCTTTTCTGATGTTAGTTTCTTCTCAATATAAAATAAGTTATTTGTCCAGCCACTGTCCTCTAAAATTCTTTTCTCCACTCCAATCACTTAGTCTCTGTTTCCTCCTCACCCTTTCTTAGGCTGTTCTGCCTCTTCTCTATAATATGAAGGGTATGAGGAGTAAGAATGTGACAATGAAAAATAACAGCTGAAGTTATGGCCCCTTTGACAGCAGAATCCATGGCTCAAATGATTGCAGTAAGTAGTTGATCATATCAGATCCCTCATTGGATAAACCATTTAGTGATAATCACCAACCAGTCTTTCAAGGCATATGAAATATGACAATAGACCAATGATCAGAAGATATCATAAGCTACTCTCCTAGAATTATATTAACAATAATAACATAAAAGTATATCATGTTTAATGGAATTACCTAAGTGCTATGTCTAAAAACAGCTTTAGGGTTTTAGTCAGTAGGGTACTTGCTAGGCTATTAAGGATCTGAATTCTGATCCATAGCACCCACACAAATGCCTAACATGACAGTGGAAACCTATGATCCTGGGTTGTTAGAAGTGGGAGACAAAAAGATTCCCAGAGCTTTCTGTTCAGCCAGCTTACCTGATATTGGAGAAACACAGGATAAAAAAATGTGAAGGGATGAATGATGGAAGAAGATGCCAGATCTTGACAATCATACACACACACACACACACACACACACACACACACACACACACACACACACACACACACACGGGGTGAGGGGGCAAAATAAACATTAATAGTGAGAGTGGAAATGCTGAATCTAGTCTGAAATAGAAGACTGAGGGGAGCCAGGCCATGAAGACTTCCACAGAAGAGCAAAAGAATTCCCAGGACAAGGAGAGGAAGGATTTACTGGATTTATCAGATAGTCTAAATATGAGTAAGAAGTAAATGAAGAAATCTTTGCTTTTAAGGTCCTATGCTTGTTCCATCAAGATGCAAGGGAGCTTACTGCCATTTATTGCTCTCCAGAGCCCAGGTGTTCAAAGAGAGCATACTTCTTCGACTTTCCTCATATGCATCCACAGGCTGACCATAACACACATACACTTGTGCCCCCCACACCAAAAAATAAACATTTTAAATGTTTAGTAAAGTTTTCCTATCTGAGAAAGAATTAGGTTAAAGTCCCAAATGATAGAGGAAAGAAGACAGCAAAGGGTTAGTACTTTGGAAAACATTAGCGTCTGTATTTTGAAATGGTGTGTGTGTGTGTGTGTGTGTTCATATATAGATGATATATAGATATGAGTTCATATCAGAGATATTAGGTGGCAGTGGAATAGGAGTTGACAGGGTATAGAAGAACGTAAGCAGTGAGACCACTGATAACCATCAGATGATGCACCCCGGAACTGAACTGTGTGATGCTCCATACTTTAAAATGAACCAGTAAGCAAAGCCAGGCTGGGCACGTCTATGTTTCATTGGAAGTTTAAGGAAACCAAGAACTGCATGAGAAGCCAATTCCATCTCTCAAAAAGGAACACAGGCAGGGTCGCTTTCAGTTCAGCATCATGCAGTGGATGGTGATTGACATCACACTGATGGCTGTGAGCTCCTTAACTTCTTTCAGCCCTCACTCTGCCCATCCACCCAGTGCCTTCCCCAGAACAGGCCTTCAGTAAACACTCATTAACTGGCAGCTCTTGTCACTGTGGCATCAGACTGTCAGGGAAAGCTTTACCATGACAAGTCTCCTGGAGAAAATACCACCCTGGCTGATTCTGAGAGTAATTTGAAGGCACTACATCCAATACTCGCTCTGAAAGTCCTCCAATTAGTATAAATCCTTCAGGTATGGTGCCCATTTCCAAGCACAAAGTGGCTGGGGCTAAGTGGCGATAGATATTCATCCCAGCCCCTATCTTTTATTCATGTTCACTTTAGTCACATTTACCGTTTGAGGAGTCTATTACTTCAAAATGCCTCCCAAGAGGAAGAAAGGGGTACTAAATAAATCAGTATATATCTTAAGTATCAAAGAGTATTCCACATGAACTTTTTTTTTTTAGGTTTGCAGGCCAGAAACCAATCTCGTATTGCTAGAGAAAAACGGGGCTGGGGGGGGGAATGCATTTTTAAGATGCCCCATCATTTCTACATGAAAACTGGATATTATCTGGTGTTCACGATAACCCTCATAGATAGGAGACTGTGAGTGACTTAATAAAACTCATTCCCTGAAAAGACTCAAATGCATTCTAGTCCCAAGCTCCTAGTTCACAATATTTCAACAGTCGCTCTTTAGAAGTCTAAGAGAGAACCAAACTTTTCCACTGCCTGCCTCCTTGCAGGCCTGATGACCTTTATAAATGACAGCAAATCTCAGCTGAATGAAAGATGAAGGGAAAGAGGAAAACATTAAGATGTTTTGTCCTATTTTTTTGTGACTTGTTGAAAATAATCATGGGGCCTATTTGTCACACTGGAGCTTTGCCTCTTTTTTTCCCATCACGTTTGACAAGCTCAATGAAAAAAGTGTAAGGGAAGATGAATTGGCAGCAGCGTCATGGCTGCTCTGTCTCCTGGTCTTTCTAATTTTTCTTCAGATGAAATATATATACAATACCAAGCCAGTTAAGTGGAAGACACATCTACAGGGAAAAGCAGAGTAACCAAGTCTTTTCTCTAGCTGAGAAACAACTATTAAAAATCTCTGTCTCTTTCATTTTCGATAGCCCAGGCACACTGCTAGTCTTTATGTCTGTGAGATGAAAATGTATTTTTCCCTTGGAAAAGAGGAATGACAGATGGTTCAAGAAGGAGGAGACTAAAGGACAGTGGAGGAAGGGACAGAGAACTGAGGCTAAATAAAATACTGGCCAGAATAAACAAAGATAAAGACTCAGTTCTACAGGACATTGTCAGGAAGTATCTTATGTTCAAAAATCTAACAGTAGAGAATAGAATATACCTGTAGATTAATTTAAAGAGTTAATCCAGTTGGGGAGGTAAATCACAGGGCCAAAGGGCCACCATGCATGAAGGTTGGTCTGCCTTATGCTGTGCCAAAGGGATGGGAGGAATAATTATGCCCAGAACTCCTGCTCTCTCTGCAGTCCCTCCAGATCTGGCATGAGGTTCTGTTGGGTCTATCCATCTTTCATAGTTCTGTCACAGAAAGGCATAACTCTTCATTTTTCTCCTCTTGTTTATGTCTGTTTCCTTCTTCACATGCTGGCTAAAGCCTAAGTCAGCTTTCCCAGAGTTTCCTAAGAGCTCTGGGCCTCTTCACTCTTGTTCTGAACTCCCACCTCAGCTGTGTAGCTGCTAGTCTACCATGTGGCTAACCTCCATGCCATATTAACTAAACAGCATGGCTTTTTCACTCTCCTTTGTTCATCCTCCTTATCCAGGCAGCTGCTGAGATAGACAGCTTGCTTGTACATTCCTGTGGGTTTTTTCATTTAAACCTTTTGTTCCCAAACATATCAATACTCTCCTCTCCATATGAATGTGCATGTGTGTGTGTGTGTGTGTGTGTGTGTGTGTGTGTCCAGAATTTGCATTAGTAAATATGATGTCCACGAAACTAAAATGATGACTCGGGTTCCTTTCCAGGTCCCCTGTGTCTCCTTTTCTAAAGACCCCGTTCCTTCTACCTTGGTTGAACAAGAATGTTCCTGTTTAATGACTCACCAACAGGAAGTCTCTTTTTTAGAACACTCATTGCTGAACTTTCACCTCCCTATTTTAGACTAATACTAGTTTTCTTCCATCATTCCTATATTAACTATGTTGTGTTATTCATGACAAGCTAAACTCCTCATATTTTGAGGTGAAAATTTTACTGAAACTGTAATCAAACATTCTAGTAAGTTTTACTTTGTCTTTGTAAATACTTCATTGATGGGGACCCATTATTATTATCTTGTATAGTTGTTAGTTATCACTTACTGATTTTAAGATAGTCTATCCAATATTCATAACTCACTTCTGTGTGGCAGTTAATTTCTTTTCATATTGTTACTGCTGTGTCATTTATACTAGTATTTAAATAAACTAGGAAAGTAGATACTTTTAGTCCTTTATTCCCAGAGAAGGAGTTGACTAAAAATTTCCTGTAATCTATGCCTGAACAATTAAGTCATCCTCAATTTTTATGTGACTTTACAATATTAGAATTAAAAGACAGAACACAGACATCATGTAAGCAAGATATCTGCCTTGAATCAGACTTTAAGTAAGGAAAAACTGAATCCAAGAAATCCTAGCTCATCTCAGCCAATGAAGGCAATGCATTAGAAGCAATATCAGAAGTCTACATTTTATACAATCTGTACAGAATCTACCTTAGACATACTGATATTATAAGAAGAAGGATTTCCCTGGTAACTATTCACCTAGTCCACAAAGCTCCCATCTCTGTGTGTGCCCAGTATATAAGTTCATGCAATAGCCATTCAGCAGACATGAAACTAAAAGTTTGGTGAAAAAAGCTAAGAGCTTCTCAAAACTTTTGGTGAACAAAAATACCATAACTTCTTATAGAATATCTTAACATTTTTGTGTCTTTGCTTACTGGATTGCCTTTCATGGTTTGCTCAGCCTACTTTCTTATATCACGCTGGACAAGCAGGACAGGGGTGGCATCATCTGCAAGGAGATTCACCCTTCCACACTAAGAAATGCACTACAGACTGGCCTACAGACCAATGTTGTAAAGGCATTTTTTTAACTGATAGTCCTGTTTCCCATATGACTCTAGCTTGTGTCAAGATGACATCTTTGTAAAATTTCATAAGATCATAATTGAAAGCTGACCACCATTGGCTACCACTGTTACCTAGGCAATAGTCTTACTCCTAAATATTTATTCTGCCTTATGTTGTGAAATAAAATCCTATAAAGACAATGTAGCAAATGTCTTCATAAAATTATTGCAAATTAATACAGAGGGAAAAGTACAGAATGACCCTTTGCAAAGTAATAGGTGATCATCTGCCAAAACGATTAATCATTTTCTTGAGTGCTGGAATATTTTAAAAGGTGGCAATGGGTCATCCCTTGTATTAGTTATTTTTCTCCTTCCTTGGACAAAAGCCACTTAACAAAGCAGGTGGTGTATTTTCCTCACACATTAAGGGTAAAGCCCCTTATAGTGAGGAAGATGTAATGGCGGGCGTTTGGTGCAGCAGGTTACATTTCTTCTATAGTCAAGACGAAGAGAGAGGTGGATGCTGGAACTCAACTCACTCTTTCCTTTTTTTCAGTCTAGAACCACATCTCATGGAACAGTACCACTCACATTCATTGTGGTTCTTCCTTCCTCCTTTAAACCTCTCTGAAAATACCCACACAGACATTACCAGAAGTTTGTTTTATAGGTGATTAGCTATCCCATTAATTTGATAACAAGATCATACCCTTGAAGAACTTTTGCCTAAATACCAAGCCCATACCTCTATCAGTTCAAGGAACTAATCAAAAAGAGAAAAATCAAATAACTCAGACAACAATCAAGTAGTAATAGGCACCTGTAATACAAGCTGGGTTATTTAAATAGGATTTTAGAGAAACACTGCTAATTCCCAAGGATTTAGGCATTCAGAGTGACACAAATTTATTTCATGAAAAATATGTTGAGCCACAGATAAGAACAAAGATTCACACACACACACACACACACACACACAAACACACACACACACACACTATGCATACGTATATATACATATGTACATGTATACATACTTTTGTATATGTATACAAAGAGACTGTCAGACATATAGGCAAAGTTAATAGTTGATGAAGCTAGGTGATTATAAATAAGAGTATGCCATACAGTTATCTCTAATTTCATATGCATTTTAATTTTTTCCCAAATAAAAAATTAATTAAAAGCACAGTTACAGAAAACAGTAACATGCTGAATCTATGGAGAGAATTTAGAAGTGGAAAGTCTATAGAAAAACCAGCACCGAGGGAGGATGTATAATTCCTGGAGATTACATGCCTCAGTCCTAATAAGATAATTAATCACCTCTTTTGTGAAGTTATATCAGTGACAAAAAACAAACAAGCCAAATTAAAATTTTACTTCAAAACACAAAAATTTCAGTGTGCATCATATCAAAAAATATTCAAATAAATACCAGTAATTAAGATTTAAACAAATCTTTATTTCATATGGAATAAGCAGATAATAAAATATGAGAGATCATACACATACACAAATACAAGATCCTTTTTATATTAAAATTACAATATGAAACTCTACTAAGGAAAGAGACACATCATTTTTAATTTAAAGTTTCTGTGCATCTTTTCCCTGTGTTGGGAACCTAACAAAAAGTAAACACCATCAAACCGGCTCCATATAAGACTGCAAGGCCTTTAACCTTTCCAATAATCGTTTGAGTAATAAGATCATCTCCTGGACCACTATATTAGACTGTCCATGGTACCTTAACAAAGCACAACAGTCTGGATATCTGAAATAAATAAAAGTATTTCTTCATTATTATGGTGAGTAGAAGTGCAAAATCAGATCTAGCCTACTTGGAGACCTCTCTCGTGGCTTGGAGATGACAGTCTCTTCCCTGAACCTTCACATGTGCTCTCTCTGTCCCTCTGTCTCCATCTCTCTGCCTGTCTGCATCTCTTTCTGTCTCTGTCTCTTTCTCTGCCCCCTCCTCTAATCTCCCAACGGCATCTATCCCATTAGATTCATACCCTATCCTGATGACCCCACTTAACATTAACTACCTATTACATGAGTTATCTCCAAAGAAAGCCACATTCTGAGATGCTATGGGTTAGAGCTCTGGCATGTGACTTATGGGAAGAAACAATTCAACCCACACCAATGACAGAGTTCCTATTCTTCATTTAATCTCTTTCCCGTTCTGTCACCACCAACCTTATAAATATGAAATACTGACAAATCACTGATTCTCTTCTAGAAGTCCAGAGATCATCTATTTCTGAATCCAAATTTAAAAAAAAATTATTTCAGAACCCATGAAATCATGAAACCTTTTCACACATTGACATAGAATCTTTTCTTGAGAAATTTTATTCACAACATTGTCTTCCCAGCATAAATCACTGCTGATTTTTCTCCATCTATACATAGAATAATATGGAATAAAAATTTAGTGCAAATAGATTATGGCTACAACTCTAGTGCTTTCTGTAAAAGAAATATTGTAGTCACATAATCCGCAGATTGTAACAAATGAATGTATGTGTGGTTCAACATTCACTGACTCCTTGTCACATTCTGAGCACTGATCAGGGAGCTAGTGATACAGTTCAGGTACATTTTCTTCTTCACTGAGCTGAAAATCTAATGAAGACACAAGTCAGTGATGGCTATGCAGTAGCTGCTACTTTGTGTGGAAAGTGATTAGACTGTCTTTTCATGATGGTGTGTCATCTAGATCAAGCAAGAGATGACAAAGAAAAGTAATTTGACTTAAGAAGGCTATTTGAGGATAATAATAAAAGCATACAAATAAATAAGGTAACATGAAGCTGAGTAATATCAATAACTCAGTATGATTGACAGAATATACATGTGTGGAATGACCATGGTTGAAATTAAAAAAATAAGCAGGGATAGCTCTTCTGATGCTAAGCAGATGGTAAATTTTTCATCAGAATGGCTGTAGTCCTAATGGATTAGAAGAAAGATTTAGACTAGATTTGTATTTCAGAAGCAAGCAAAAATAAGAGGCTACTGTAGTATGGGAATTAAAAGCATCAAGATGCCTGCCATTTACAGACACATTGTTGAACCTATTGTGCTAAACTCCAATGATCAGTATCTTAGAATACAGTGATTCCAGAAAATAGCTCCATGTTGGTGCTGAGCTAATTAGATACCAAGATAGGGAGCTAATTAGAATTCTATGTGGAATACACTACAAAAAGCAATTGGATCTACCAGCCTGGATTAGAGGTGCAAAAGTACAACTGTAAGTTGGTGTGATAGTTTGGATATTATTTTTGTGTGCAAAGTTTTAATTGTCTGCTAGTCCATCTGCTTGTATACTATACATAGAGATATTTTTCTATTAGTGTAGACCCAGATGTTCACTTTTTTTCCCCAAAATATGTTATATCATCTGTACAGTTTTCAGATTCTTACAGTAGTTTTCGAGTTTGTATTCAATCTTTTAAATTACTACATGCACAGTTATTGTGTAAGCCACACATGCTAATTCTCTCTGGAGACTTAGAATGAGTCTGTTTTGTAGGCTGCTTCTGCGGGTTCCCTCTATAGAAGCCTTCATTGCTCTATGACATTTGATTTCATACAACTCAGAGGATTTGAAAAGTATAGATAAGAGGCATTTGAACCCTAAAATAAATGAATATATTCCAAAGAAAGATTGGGTTTATTTTTCTGAAAAGCATGACAGTAGAGGACTAAAGTATCAGATGACTCCATGGATCCCTGGACAATGTACCCCTTAGTTCCCAGTCCATATAGTTTTTTTTTATTTTATAATTAATCTAATTTTACATATCAGCCACAGATTCCCCTGTGCTCCCTTCTCCCACCCCCTATCCTTCCCCCCCAATCCACCTCCGACTCCCACCTCCTCCATTTTCATTTCTCTCGTGTGGATTTAGCCCAGCATGGTAGATTCAGTTAAGGCAGGTTCAGTCCCCTCCTCCCTGCACCAAGGCTGAGCAAAGTGTCTCAGCATAGGCCCTAGGTTCCAAAAAGCCAGCTCATGCACCAAGGACAGGTCCAGGTCCCACTGCCTGGGGGCCTCCTAAATAGTTCAAGCTCATCAACTGTCTCACTTATCCAGAGGGCCTGGTCCAGTTCCATGGGGGCTCCTCAGCTATTGATTCACAGTTCATGTGTTTCTGCTCGTTTGGCTATTTGTCCCTGTGCTTTTCCAATCATGGTCTTGATATCTCTCCAGTCCATATAGTTCCAATCTACTTCAGATTCAATCCTATGAGTTCTCAGGCAGTGGTAAGGAATATCCATATTAAAAGTTCCCTTCTGTGTGGCACCTTTGCTTTCCTCACGAACCACCTTCTGGATATGGCTATGAAGTGCAAATTTAATTCTCAATAAGGTGTTGCACTTTACTTAACTCTCTGAATTTATGTTTTGTTTGGTTTTAAGTAGAATATGGGTACTATTTATAATACCAAGACTCTCAGGATTTAAGGAAGGTCATTTCTGGCATTTGAGTTTTTTCAACAGTTTGAAACAATTTGGGTGTTTTAAATGATCTAATCTACTATTATTAGATTGGATAGATGAGATAGCTAGCTAGCTAGCTAGCTAGCTAGCTAGATAGATAGATAGATAGATAGATAGATAGATAGATAGATAGCTGATAGATAGGCAGGCAGACAGGCAGACAGACAGATAAGATAGATGGAACATGTAATTAGTAAAGATAAATAAGCTGAGGACAACTCAAAATATCAAACTATTGGGTCAAGAAGTCATGAAAGTTAAAAATAAAAAGGTATAAGATTTTGCAAAAAGTAAAGAAATAGTACTAGAGGAAAAGGGGAGGAACTGGAGTAGAGTGGGAGAATATCCAGTGCCAAACGTCATAGTAACAATAAATAATGCAAAGCCAGAAAAATAATTAATGGCATGCGCATGTAAAAGCCTTAGTGATCTTGGTAATAGCACTTCCAAGAATGGAGGAGGCAGGAGCCATATCAGCATTATGTGAGCAGCGAGTGGTGATGAACAGCAAGCAAAAGATGCTCTCAAGAGCTTTTATGGGGATAAACAGAAAGAGAAGACCAAGGAGTCCAGAATGAGCATTTTATAATGTGCTTTATACTGAGAGGTACCCATGAATATGCACTTTCTTTGGAAAGGAATCATGACGTTAAAAAGTACCTCAAAGCACATGAGAAACGTACTGACAGAATTTGGTTAAGTAAAAATGAACCCATTTAAAACTAGTTCACAAATGAAGATATTGTATTATAAATGTGTAATTGCAATGCTATACCCTGGCGCCAATGCTATCAGCATACAACCTTCCATCTCTCAGCAAGGCTGTCTCCAGGAGAAGAAGAGAATAATGGCAAGATGTCCATCTTACTCACCCCCTTTGTAATTTTAGTTTCGTTATAGTTTTCTGTCACTGTAATAAAACACCCTGAATTAAAGCAACTTTGAGAAAAAAGAATGTATTTCTGTTTACAGGTCACACTCCATCATTGAGAGAATCTCAAGCAGGAACTGACACAGAAACCATGGAATAATTCTTCTTGCTAGGTTGCTTTTAGGCAAGCTTCATAGAAACAGTACCATCTGCCCAGGGAATGAAGCCTCCCACAGTGAACTGTGTCCTTGTATGTCAAATAGCAACCAAGGCAGTCCCTCATAGACATGCCCACAGACCAGTCCTATCTGAGCTATTTCTGAATTGAAAATCACTTCATGTGTGACTCCAGGCTAGGTCAGGTAACTAGGACAAGTACCTTCAGCATCTTTCTCAGTACCTGCATTCAAAAGGTCTCTGGGAAGACAATAGTTTCAGGAACAAAGTGGGTTACAATCTACTATCCTCAGCCACTTTATCTGGGTAGGGAGAAAAAGTATACTAATTGATAATATTTCAATTACATTTTTGTCTCTGTAACATGATGCTTGACTCAATCTCAGCACAAAATAATTAGGAAAAAATGCCACACAGTCAAAAATGAATAGGTATTGGGTTGGCCTCAGTTGGACATAAAATAGATGATATAAGATGTTGTAGTGATAGATTATGAAGAAATGTTTTGAGGATTATCCCTCTCTTCTTCACTGAAGCTCAGTTAGGCTGCTAGAGTGAACAGAAGGTAGACAAACCATGGGCTTTTAAAAAAAGAACTTGTATTAAAGAGTTAAAAATTAAATATTCTAGAATCTCACTCCTAGATATAAGATAATCTAAAATTTGCTGTATTAGTACTTCAAAAAGGAAACTAACATGTGAAAAGAAATGTCTGACAAACATAGAGAAAAATCCCTGTAGTTAAGTTAAAAGAATAAAAATTAGATGAAGTTGAAGAAAAGAAGAAAGGGAAATTAGAAAAGGAAGACATTTTCTGGGTACAACAGCATATGCCTGGAGTTTAACACTCAGATGGCTACAACAAGGCCATTCTGGACAACACAGTGAAACTCAGTTTCAAAAAGAGTTCAGGGGTAGGGAAAAAAGAAAAAGGCAAATCAGAAAGTCTATAAAGGACTTGACATTTCATTTTGATTAATGATGGTGGAAGGTCATATGATAGTTCAAAGGTGTTAAGTGAACTTTCCCAACAAAAAGTAATGCAAATGCATAGTTTCATAAATCACCAATCTCTTGGTAAAGTTTGGATACATGTTCTTATTCTGCATAGAGGAACATCTTGGTAATGTTCCTAAAAGTAACTCATGTTTTAGCTAATGTGGGCATACTGGGCTGGTGGAGATGCAGAAGGATGGTATATTAAGATAGCCTTTCATCATCACAGTGAGGTGCTAAGGTAGCTAACACCTTAAACCAAAGAGCTTTATTTGACTCATAGTTAGAGAAGCTGAAAGTACAAATGCTGTAGTTCAGACTGGAAAGCATGGAAACATCTAGGAAACTGTGAGAAAGAGGGATCATATTTGATCCTTTTTGTGACAACTCTCAAGTAAGAACTCCAAGTTCCCATTGGAAATGTCTTATTCCCTCTCAAGGTCAAGACTGCAGGGACGTAAGTGACTTCCATTAGATTCCATCTTTCTCAAGATTCCACAGCACCCCCACACTGCATTCCAGGGGTCAAGCCAACTAACTCATGCAAATTTAGACTACATTGCTGCCTAACTCATACAACAGCAGATGGATAAAGGAAATCTGGAATTAGCAGAGCATCTATGTGTTTGGGACTCTTTTCAAATCATATGAATATGTAGCCTCTTAAACTCTGCCAGCAAAGCACTGCTTTACAGAGGTAGTATACATTCTTAACTTTATGCTTCCTAATCTTTTACATTAGATGCTCCATGTTTTATAGAATAGGTTTAAATAGTTGTGTTCAAATGGTACTTCTGAGTAATAAGTACATTCATGAAAATTGTCTCTTAGCTTACTATGATCACATACAATACAAATCAAAGTCATCATGGGTCATTATTCTTTTAAAAAAGACTGAAATGAGTTTTTTTTTTTTTTACATAATAAGCATTTATTTTTATATTCTTTTTTTTTAATTTTATTTTATTTTATTTTACAATATAATTCAACTTTACATATCAGTCATAGATCACCCCATTACCCCTCCTGCCACCCCGCCCCCCTCTCCCCGTCCCACCCCCCATTTCCATCTCCTCCAGGGCAAAGGCTCCCCCAGGGATTGAGATCGACCTGGTGGACTCAGCCCAGGCAGGTCTAGTCCCCTCCTCCCAGGCTGAGCCAAGGGTCTCTACTAAGCCCCAGGTTTCAAACAGCCAATTCATGCACTGAGCACAGGACCCGGTCCAACTGCCTGGATGCCTCCCAAACAGATCAAGCCAATCAACTGTCTCACCCATTCAGAGGGCCTGATCTAGTTGGGGGCCCCTCAGCCATTGGTTCACAGTTCATGTGTTTCCGTTTGTTTGGCCACTTGTCCCTGTATTCCATCCATCCCTGGTCCCAACAACTCTAGCTCACATAAACCCTCCTCCTTCTCGCCAATTGGACTCCCGGAGCTCCACCCAGGGCCTGACCGTGGATATCTGCATCTAGTTCTCTCAGTCACTGGATGGGGCTTCTAGTACGACAATCAAGGTGTTTGGCCATCCTATCACCAGGGTAGGTCAGATCGGGCTACCTCTCGACTATTGCCAGCAGTCTATTGTGGGGGCATCTCCGTGGATCTCCGTGGGCCTCTCCAGCACTCTGCCTCTTCCCATTCTCATGCGGTCTTCATTTATCATGAACATTCCCTGTGTTTCCTCTCTGCACTTGATCCAGTTGGGATCTCCCGCTCCCCCAAGTTCTCTTTCCCTCGCCCCTCGCCCCTCATTATCCCCACTCATGTCCAGTCTGTTCATGTAGATCTCATCCATTTCTCCATCATTGGACGATCCCCGTGTCTTTCTTGGGGTCCTGTTTTCCAGGTAGCCTCCCTGGTGTTGTGAGTGGCTGACCAGTCATCCTTGTTCCACAACTAGTATTCTCCTATGAGTGGGTACATACCATGTTTGTCTTTCTGAGTCTGGGTTACCTCACTCAGGAGGATTTTTTCTAGATCCCTCCATTTGCCTGCAAACCTCAAGATGTCGTTGTTTTTCTCTGCTGAGTAGTATTCCATTGTATATATGTACCACAGTTTATTTATCCATTCTTCGGTTGAAGGGCATCTAGGTTGTTTCCAGGTTCTGGCTATTACAAATAATGCTGATATGAACATAGCTGAGCAAATGCCCTTGTGGTATGGTTGAGCATTCCTTGGGTATATGCCCAAGAGTGGTATAGCTGGATCTTGGGGGAGATTGATTCCCAATTTTCTAAGAAAGCGCCATATTGATTTCCACAGTGGCTGTACAAGCTTGCATTCCCACCAGCAGTGGATGAGAGTTCCCCTAGCTCCACATCCTCTCCAGCACAAGGTGTCCTCAGTGTTTTTGATCTTAGCCAATCTGACTGGTTCCTAGATATAACACCAGTAGCTCAGACACTGAGACAAACGATCAATCAATGGGACCTTTTGAAACTGAAAAGCTTTTGTAGAGCAAAGGATACGGTCAACAAGGCAAAGCGACAGCCCACAGAATGGGAGAAGATCTTCACCAACCCCACATCGGACAGAGGACTGATATCCAAAATATATAGGGAACTCAAGAAATTAAACATCAAAATTCTCAACAGTCCAATTGAGAAATGGGCTATAGAACTAAACAGAGAATTCTCAGCAGAGGAAACACAAATGGCTGAAAGACATTTAAGGAATTGCTCAACATCCCTAATCATTAGGGAAATGCAAATCAAAACAACTCTGAGATACCACCTTACACCAGTCAGATTGAAATGAGTTTTTAAGACTTGTATATGTTAATGGAAAAGGCCATAGAAAATATGGAGTTGTACTCAATGCTTGGTTGGAGTGTAAAATTGTACAATTTTTGAAAACTGAATTTTTAAATTTCAATGTATATGTCCTTTGACTTCCCATTATACTTCTAGAAAAACATACTGAGAAATAGAAATTGAATGTACAAAGATGTATCTTACTTATAATTTGGCAGTGATGTAATATCAATACCTATCAAAAACTGGTGGGCTAAGTATAAGTTATTTAAATTTAATACATTGATGAAATATAACTGAAGCTTTTAGATAGGATATGATCAATTTACACATGTTCACATTTCTACTTATACATCTCAGGGATAAAGGAAAATTAAAATGAGTGTTGTAGCAGATTTACATTTATGTATGAATATATTCAATTAAATGTTAGCTATAAGTAAAGTAATAAAACTAAATAATGATCAATGAACAGGAATCAGTTATTACAGATACAAATTATACTTTGTATGCTGCTGACTCCTGAAAAATTTTAAGCCAAGTATATGTTAATTTAAGAAAAATATTAAGAATCAATTTCCCTATATTTGAAAGTGAAATGTTTATTGTAAAACAGAAATTTAAAGCATTGAAGGAAGAGTTTAAAGTATTTGATTGTGATCTTGTGTGTGTGTGTGTGTGTGTGTGTGTGTGTGATTGTGCATATCACAAAAACACCAAAATAAGACAGAGAAATATGTAAAACCTGAAGACTTTGTTGGAATTGAAGGGTGGTGTCAACAACTCTAAAATCACTGGAAATGAAATTAGTCCACTCCTCATTTCACTTGTAACACTTACCTCTATTCATTGAGTCTCTACTGTGGTGGTTAGAAGTATATGCTTTTATTTTCTTTTTCATTTGTAGCAAGCTTTACCTTGTAGGAACTTCAAAACAGTCTACAAAATTAATAGATAATTTTTAGTTTTGGGTTTAAGGAAGGTCATATTTTGAGCCAAGACTTAAAAGTAGACTGAGGATATGTAGGCTTAAGTCCAGATGAAAAATGTAGACTCAACTTTAAAATTTTGATGAGTTGATGTTGAAGTCATGAGAATGACACTTCCACAACAAAATCTTGAAGCAAGTAGAATACACACTTTTAAAATAAAAGTAAGAGGAGAGCAACCAATTCAGCTTGTATCAGAGGAAAGACAGGATAGATTAACAAGCAGAATATTTTAAGAAAGTAGTTTATTAATTAATTAACATATCATACAATAAACAATCTAGAACATGACCACCATGTTTTGCAAGGAGATCACTATTAGAATTTGAAAGTTTCTCTAAGAAAAACAAAAATTGGAGACTATACCAGCACAGCTATATGGATTTAGCATTCTCTACATGGAAACCTTTTAAATTTGTGATTGAGTATTTCATTATATTTTCCATTTCTTCTTGTACTAGTTTTAGTAAAATATACATCTAAAGATACACTTTTCATTTCTTCAATTAATGTTGAGAGCATATTCTCAGTGCTGTTTATATATTCCTTACTTATCTCTTGAAATTTGGTGACTTTGTAGCAGCATTCCCTTTCCTGTCCCTGATGTTCATATCTGAAATAAAATGCTAAGTGATTAATTTTACATGGATTTATTACTGTAGCTAATCAGTTCAGGCCACAAGCTTTCGGCTTTCTTGCAGTGTGTGGGATAGGACACATGGCCTTTTACATGTCTGGCAAGTACCTTTCAACCTTCAACTGATAAGACAAATAGTGAAAGATGATGCACTTCATGAGGAAAATAAAGTTAAAGAGGTACACAACCTCAAAGCAAGACTTATACAACAGTGCTAACTTCTCTAAGAATAAGAAAACTAAATTCCTATAAGTCAAAACCTTCTTAAAATTAAAATCCTCTCAGAATCACCTCATTAGTTGGTCAACATTTAGTTAGTCTTTTAAGAAATTGTTTTGAACATGTATATTCTAAGTGTTTTTCCAATGGCCACATATACACTTTTTCAATAGTGTCAGTCAAATGCCTAACTAAATTATAGAGTTTATCATAATGAGGTCAAAGAACACAGAATCTATCTCCTCACAAAAATGATAACTCAGGCTCTGTTCTGAATTATCAGCATTGACTCAGAAACATCTGGATGATTTCTCCTCTCTCTGTGTGTCTTTCTTAAGTTTTTCTTCATAATCAAACACTTACAGGCCAGTGCAGAAGTAGCCTCATAAACAAGTCCTATATATGATACTGAGAGAAAAAGGAAATTAGTTCCATGGTGTAGCTATGCACACACCACGGAACAGAGGTAAACACTAAAGACAATATTGTTGTTTCAGCTACTGGCAAGACTATGGCCAGAATTCATAATGTTTTTTTTTTTTTATTTCAATTCTATTTCCAGTGTGCTTTAAGCCATGTCACAGAACTTGGGAATTATTTTACAGATGGGGTAGAAACGACATTGTTTTCTGAGGAAGTCAGGGTTCAATAAGGTCCTGCCCAGGCAGGACTGTAATTGTCTTACGTTTTATGTCTGGCCCTGAGGAATCCCCCACGTTCTATTCTGATTCCCCGCTCCGCTCACTCTTTAACTTTCTGTAACATAGTCAGAATCACTAGCCCAGTAGAAACTCTGAGGTGGCCCTTGCCATATGGATCTTACAATGTTTGGTTAGATGTTAGCACCTTCAGGCCAAATGGGAGAAAATGTGTTTAATTATCTAAAGCAATGATTTACTTCTGATTCATATAATGCTTTCTACATGCATATGTCTCTGTGTGTATAAGTGTGGTGTATGCACACATATCTGTATAAGTCACGTATCTGTGAGCACAGAGACCACAAGAGGCAACATTTCCTCTTCCATTGCTTCCTTTCAGGGAGGGTCTTTCACTGAACCTGGGGCTCCCATGTCCTCTCCTGGACTAGAATCTAGGAAGCACAGAAATTCTCATGTATCTGACTCTTCAGCACTGGAGTTACAGCTGTGTGCAGAACACTGAGTGTTTTATGTGTTTGGGTACAAAACCCAGGCCTCAGGATTGTACAGCTGGCACTCATAACAGCTGAACCATATAACCACCCCCATCAGATAACTTTAGACAGCAATTATGAGTAATACATAAAATAAACAAAAATCACCAGAATGGATAGAGAAAAGTTGACATCAAATTTTACTTCCTGATATATTTCTAAGTAGCTTATGGTGGTAGGTAAGAAACAGTACTGAACATTTAAAGGAGCTTAATAAATACACCTATTCTAATGAGCACCAAGTCTCACTCTTACCATTATACTAATTAATGTCCCTCTAAAAATACATAACACTGTAGTATAAGGCTCCTTGTGCCTTGGAGAGACATAGTTTAATAACAGACTTAGTCTTTTGCCTGTTTTCCTATAGTGTATAGTTTCTTGATGAAGGATAAACAGAATGGTCCACAAAACATGTTATCTTGCCCACCTTGTTGCAAAACTTCTGATGCAGAAATGATCATAGTGGACAAGTTTGTCTCAATTTATTTTAGATGCTCTTCTGCATAAATATTCATAACACCCTATTTCCACCAGTTCTCCAAATAAATAAGTTGTCTGAGCAACTAAATAAAACATGAAGTAGTGTATACAATCAGCTCACACCACCTCATCTGGGCCATGTGGGTAGCAGGCTGTCTGTTCTAAGATTTTCTGCTTTCTATGGTGCCATGGGTATTGAAATTCTGATGCTGTGGACTTCACCTTCAAATGTATTAGTGTATTGTATAAAAATAACCAATTCTACTTTAGTCGATAAAAAGCTTCCTATAAAACTGCTGAACAATAAAGCAAGACACAATCTAATGTAGGGTATTAAAACCTTCAAAATTAAAATTCTGTCTTGCTATCAATTTGGTCTACTTTGTATGTTTTCTGTATAAAATGAAAATGAAGTCACTTTCAAGTAATTTGTTTTATCTGGAACTAATATAGCTTAAAGGATTCATACCTTTTCTTGTTTTTCTAATAAATCTGCATTCTTCTACATAACATCAGGAAGATGATTATAGGAACACAGCTGGGAGGCCAATGTACAGTCCTTAGGCATGGTGTTTGTCCCTAAGTGTCAAGGAATGTAGTTGTAGGAATTAAGCAGAAATACCTGGCTCTGTGGTTGGGAGACTCAATTAGCTTTATGTTAAACTATTATTTAACATCTCCTTGAGTATTTTATCAAAATAAACATATGAAATCTCTCCTCTCTAAACTGAAAAGTATATTTTACATTATTTTAAGATGTAGTAACTTTAAATATGTGTACTTTGTTACACTTTTCATCACTGTGATTTAAAATGCATGCATAGAGTGTACTTGCATAGAGTCAACCAACCACAGAATGAACCATCTGAAGCCATGAGTCAAAAGTAAATCCTCCCTCTTTTGTAATTAAATTATTCTAATTTAAAAATGAGGCACAGTGGCATGTGCCAATCAATAGATTAGGAGCCAAGCTCAACAGGTTAGGAGCAGAGTTTGCCAACAGTAGCTACAACCCTTAGATGATAGCTCCACAATCTGAGCCTTGAGAAATCTGAACCTGAAAAACTGCTTATATTGGCCACTTTATGTGAGCAGGGAGATCTGGAACTCTCTCCTTAAATAAGACTCAAAATAATTCACATATTCATTCCCATGAGCCTGTATTGAGGACCATCTGGTCAATCTTGAATGGCCCTAATGGTTTCTATTGTAGTGTTATTCAAAATAGCTATGTTGGTTTTAGTAATGCTAAACTCTTCAAAAACCAGGAATTCCAATTCAACTTTAACAACCAGTACCTCCCATCCAACTTTAACAACCAGGTCCTCTCATCCAACTTTAACAACCAAGACCTCCTATCAAACTTTAAGTCTGATCCTTTGCTGACTAAACGACCCGCTGATCAAATCTTTCCACTCTGCTGTTTACTCCCAGTTCTCACTATAAACCCAGTTGCAAGCAGTCACGAAGAACCCACCGCAGCATGATTCCTAGAAACTCTTGGATATTTTTCTTCCAATTTTAATTAGTCCCTTGCTTATATAAATCCAGCCTCACTCAAACTCTCTGGGTATGGATAAAATGTAGACAAATTATTGACAAGACTGTACCATCAGTATCATGTCAAACAACGCCCAGTACAGATTTTGTTTCCACATGTAACCTCATGAGCTCAGCCCTCACTCTCCACATTCCTCTTTGAGCTCTGCTCTACTCAGGTAACACCAGAGTTGCCTGTTAAGCTTATCTGTCAATACTTTAGACCGTCTCTAGCCAGCACTTCTAAACATTTACAAATTATTCCCACAAACCAAAGGCTTCAGAGTCACATACTCTGCATTAGCAACAATGGCAAGTCTCTGACAACAATTTTCTATGTTAACTACTCTATCTTTGTTGTGATCAAATACTTAAGAAAGGCAATTTTCAAATTAACTGTTTATGTTGGCTCCTAATTTCAGAGGCTTCAGTGAAGGGGTTCTCTGCCTCTATGTGTTTAGTCAGAATACCAGGGCAGCAGGGGCATGGGATAGAGGATCTTTGCCTCAGAAGAGATGGTACTAGAAGCCAGGAGCAAACTGTAGATGCATGTCCCCAGTGTCCCATTCTACCAAACAGGCCTCACACCCTTAGACTTTCAGAGCATCCAAAAATAGTGCTACTAGTGAGGTGCCAAGCATTAAACATTTGAACTTGTTAGGTATCATTCATATTTAAATACATATGGCATACTTAGAAGATATGATTAGATGTAGTTGACTATATTGTGCAAAACGAAACAACTTTTGTCTCTAAATTATATCATGAAAACATTGACAGATCTCCCTTATTCACATAGTTTGATTGTAGCCTTCATGGAATAAATTTCAAGTGGCAGACATTTCTTGATTAACACAACTACATCCCATCAAATCCATTCTTTATATTGCAAATATCATGAAAACCATACATTGAAACTTCATTTAACACATCTATCCTGATGAACATCATAGTTTAACCTCACTAACTTGTTTAGAACACTTACAATAGCCATTCATTTAACACAAAGTTTATTGTTCAATTAGGAATTGAATATCTTATGTATTTCATTCATCAAGACTATACTGAAGGGCAAGTGTGGAATAGTTATGTGGGTGCTCACTATAAGCATATGGTTAATGTTCGTTCAGGCATAGTTTCTATGCATACAACCTTCACAGCAGCAGCATCAAGTGTAAAACATAAAGTTCAAATACCACACATTAAGGACCATGTAATTATCATAAACAAATTCCAAAATTTTAAAGTTCTGGTAAGTGTATTAGTGCTGGAAAATTAATCTAACCTAAAATTATCTCTCCCTACATGGTAAAATTTCCCTCAGATTCAATTTCCATGAGTATCTCTCTACTCTCCCTACTTCACCTTATAGGAGCCATGTTCTGACATCTCTTACTGTGTGAGCCGTTTCCACCAAGTTTGACTAAGTGTCTCCTACACATACTGGAATAGGATTCTAATTATAGGTGTGGAGATAATGAGGAGTGATGGAAAGGAGACATGAGGAAAATTAACTTCCTCTTGAAAGATAAACTTCTCTGACAAGGTACCAACAGTGAGGTCTTTCTTCAAACCAGATAAGTAAAGTATTATCAGATACAGTGAGAGCCATGAGAGGGAGTTGATTCTAATATTCCCAAGACCTTCTATATTATCACACTAAGGATCTGAATTATTGCACATATTTTAATTTACTACTCTATCTAGGCCTGCAAAAAGCTGCAAAGTGGAGGAGTTTTTTAATCTATGCTTTACCTCCTGACATCACCAAATTCAGACTTTTATACAGAGTCTGTGAAATCTCCAGGGACCCAAAAGTCTTTTATACTTTTCAATGTAGGCAAAAGCTGGTGTGAGAACATTTAAATCTGTAGTATTTATTCTATAGCATTAATATAAATCTGATTTTGAGATAATAAAATTAGATTTTAAAAGAAATCTGAAAAAGCCACTGCATTGATTTGAATTATAAAGTAAAAAAGTTAAAGTGAAATAACAGGGCATCAAAGTAGCCACTTTAGCAGTAATGGTCTAGATTGGTCCATCTTGGCATTTTTTTAAGAAATACAGTAATATAGTTCACACTAGTAGCAGGTAAATGGGAAAATAATAGCATAACTTTCTCAATAACATTCAACAATGTTTCTCAGTTAAAAAACTTAGAATATTTGAACAGAAACAACACTCAAAAGTTATGTAGGCTATATACCTGAGAAACTCAACCAATGTAATTAATCACATTCTTTTAAATTTGTGACCCTTATTAGTTACTTCTGTCTCAAAGCTCCCATCTATTAGAATACCACAGGAAAAATGAAGCAGGTACATACATGAATATGTATAAACGCCAAACTATAACTAATTACAACAGCCAGGCTTTTACACAGTGAAGAGGTAATGCTATTCAACGTTCATCATCTCTCCCTTACCAGTGTGGAATCTTGCCTAGGGAGATTCACTACTACCCATTTGTGGATCTATATGAATGAGCCTGAAATTCATTGTGACCCAGTTCACCATGAAGAAGGTTTAATTTACTAGATTTCCCTTCCCACTTGTGAGTCTCTTCTCTTGGCTGTTGTCCTTCATTGTAGATGTATCTCCTCTCAAGCAAACATGTTTTTCTTATCATTTCTGTTTCAATGCTCAGTGAGGTAGGAGTCCTGCAGATAATCCCTCTGCTTCAAGACAGGCAGATGGTTTGAAAACAGCTGTCATTCATAAAGAAGATCAGAGGGCTTAATGGTCACCGTAGGTATAAAGTGTGTTTTATAAGTTAAAACTCAGTAAAGGTGGGTTTCTAAAAACCAAATCTCTTTGTTTCTGTAGTTATTGGCATCACAGTGCTGAAAAAATAGAATTTTATTATTTTTAAGCCCAAACATCAAATATTTATTAATACTATTATCAGAAGTATTCTTATAATGTATTCAATAAGATGATATGATAAATGAAAATGTATAGTATCTTAACGCTTAACATACCTAGCAAGAAAACTGATCCTACAAAATATATTTGACCCTCCAGTTATTAAACTATCAAGAATAAAATTAAGATATTGAAGTCGCATATGAGAAAAATCACAATGTGTTGTTGACAATATAGGTCAGTGGTAAAATACAGGTGTGAAAGTCCTTAGTTTTGATCCCAAGTACCAGACCACACATACACACACCATACATTCACACATGCATGCGCACGCACACACACACACACACACACACACACACACACCCCTAGAGACAAAAACAGAGGTTCAGGTACATGGATATATGATAGTTCTGAGAAGAACAAAGAAAAAGCTTTTGAGCTACAAACCAGCAAACATGGTATGAAATTACTATCAACAGCAGTAAAATCACTGAAGAAGAAATAAACTAAAATACCACAAAGTGAGCACACCGAGTAGCTCACTCACGGTGGACAACAGTCGATGACACACATGCCATTTAGACAGACAGAAGGACAGAACTGCTCGGAATATACAGAGGAAGACCGAGCAGCCCTTCTCTACTGAACAGTGACCACAGATAGCTGATGAGGGCACACAAACCTTACTGAGAACAAAGGCAGTATGGAAGAACTTTTTACATTAAAATGTAGGGGGACAAGAGATAATGAATAGAGATAAAAACACATGGCCACTGGGCCCTCAAGATGACCCCTGCCACCACCATGACCACCTGAGTTCCCACACTGGAACTACATGGTGGAAGGGAAGAAACAATTCCTGAAAATTGTCTTTGGACACCTACATTTATAAGCATGGCACTGGAGTGCACACGCACGCGCGCGCACACACACACACACACACACACACATACACATACACATACACACACACACACACACACACAGACACACACACACACACACACATACACACACACACACACACACACATACACACACACACACACACATACACACACACACACACACACACACACAGTTTAAATTTAAAATGTAATAAAAGCACATAATTGAATAATACAAAATGTTTTAAATATTTGTAACCTAATGTTAATATTAACAACATAGTATATATCAAACTTCTTCAATTATAAAGACAAAAAGTATTTAATCAAATGTTTCTGATGCGAGGGACAAAATATGACAGTAACAAAACTTGTGACTATTAATTAATATCCTAAATTATATTAAATTATATTGATGAGAAACAAAAATTTAAAAATAAAGTAACCTTAAATCAGTCACAGTTTATGAAAAGTGTCAATGATTTAAAGCCTTTACTCATGTTTGCCTGGTAGTAAGAGAGCCTACATTGGCATTGCTGGTGGTTGGTTCTTAAGTTGGAGAGCATTTGAGAGTGGTAGTGGAAGGCATTCCCATTCTTCATAATTTTAAACCTGCTAATCCTCATGCAATAATTACACTTGAAAAAAATTGGACCCAAGTAAGCTATTGGCAATTGCACACCAAAGTATCAATTCAAGGCTAATCATTGTAGTACTACTTGTAACGTTTTAGAACTGTTTGCTATATAATTTCAAAAATCTAATATGTGATTAATTATGTAAAGCCATATTTCTCTGGAATATTATGCAGCAACTGGGAAAGAACAAATAACTATTAATGATTTCATGAAAGATCACTGGGGAAACCATAATCAATGGGAAAAAAAAACAGCTAAATATTACATCCTTACTCTGTAGACTAGATCAGTGCTTGGTGTTTGTTTTATTTTGTTACAGGGTCACATACGTATACCAGGCTGGCCTCAAATTTCTTCCTGCCTCAGTCTTTTGAACCCTGGGATTATATCGTGGACTCTTAGCTTTCCCTCAATGTTTCAAACATCATTGAGTACTTAAATATTTGTTTCATAACAGTTTATCAAATTAAAAGTGTGTAGCTAATCAGAATGCTGATATGTGCTATTATTGATCAAAATCATATAATCATGTTGTCTTCCTGCTACCAACATTCATCAAGAAGGCTCAATTCTATACACTTTACAATTGGTCCAGTACTAACATATGAACCATAGGATATTGATCCTAACACCCACTCTAAACTTCAGAAGAGCATAATAAAATACACAAAGTATTCATCTATCAGCCATATACTTCAAAGCTTCAGAAACCTTATCTATCTTTTTCCTAAATCCTCCTTAAGAATAAACACAGGAGGCCATGGTAGTGACAAGCAACCAGTAATTTTAAAGTGCAGATGAATAGAATGAGAGATGAGAGTAACCTTGTAATAAAATAGCAAGTGATCATTTTGTGTCTTATACTCCGTCAGTTCTCTTGAGATTTTTAGTTTCTATTACTTTCTGATATTGAACTTATATACTGCTGTCAATGTATGAGTTACCTTGTCATTGCTGTCTTACATAATCAATTGCTGTCTTAGATAAACAACTTACTGGGGAGAATTTACCCTGACTCTAGTTTGGAGTTTACACTCCATGGTAGGTTTGGCCACTTGCTTTTGAGCCTGTGGTGAAGTAACACATGTAGCTGTGATCACAATGTGGAGGAAGCTGATCACAAAGAGGCTGGGAAGCAGAAAGAGAGAGGAGTGAGTGTAGAGGTAGGTGCTTGTGTTTCAATGTCTCCTTCAAGGATATACTCCAATGAACCCTCTTCCTTTAATTAGTTTCTATCACTTAAAAGTTCTTGCCATCTTTTCAGAGTGCTCAAGCTATTAATAAGTCTTTATCTTGTACGTTTGGAGGATGATTATGATATAAACCATAATATGTCCTTAATAATAGCTATGATTTCCATATTTGAGTTAAACAAAACACATATTATGTGTAGTATATGGAGTTTCTAGCAATGTTTCTATATAAGATTGTTTAATGCCCCATTATTCCTAAGAACTAATACAGTGTTAATTAATTTTTAAATAAATAAATATTTTAGATACATGTTAATTTATGAGTACATATATAACTATAAACTATGTATATATATTTTTAATTTATTTTATTTTATTTTATAATTTAATTTAATTTTACATATCAGCCATGGATTCCCTTGTCCTCCCCCCTCCCATTCCATTGCTTCAGACTCAGCCAGAATTTTAGAATTTTAATATGACTTTTAATTTATGATAAAGGATCAACATTTCCTTTTTACCTTTCATCAAGGATAGCTAGGAGGGAAAAATAATATTCAAGAAGACAGTTTTTGCTATGATTTAGATACGTGTCCCACAAACACTATGTGTCAAATATTCCAGCCCTAGAATGGTGATATTATGAAGTGATGGAGCCTTCTGGAGATGTGCCCTCCTGGGAGGTCCTTAGACCTCTTTCTCTCTTTTGTTTCCCAGTAAAGAGGTGTGTGGACCTACCCTGTCATTCATTCCCACTATGTCACTATGACACACTGGCTTCTCTTCCGGCCCAAAACATCCGGGCAAACAGAAGATTAGCCAGAACATCTGCTCCTGTGTCCAAACAAACCTCCCTCATTATTAGTTCAGACACGGTAACTCCTATAGACCTCCAGAAAACAAGGGTGAGGTTTCTGGGTTGCCTAAAGCATAGAGTTACTAGCTTGACTGCCTTTCCCAGTGAGTTCACCAACCTGTAAACAGGCTTCTCCAGGGTCACAGGCAATACATAAAAGCTGGTAGTAGAGGCTGTACTAATGTTAGACTACGCTGTGTCATTTTGAATTTTAAAATAATTGTAAATAGTGAAAACTAGGAAGCATGCAAGCAAGGTCATGTTTTCCTCATCTGCAAAACAGCCCTAGCTACAGAGAGTGAAGCACTCTGAAAAGCAGACTCTCCCTGCAGTTCCTTTGGCAAATGTGTTGTCTGATAAATCTCCCAGTGCCTAAGATACTAATTCTAAGCTAAAGTCCTTGATCGAGAAGAAAGGGCAGAGGTGTCCTTCCCTAGTTACTTTTACGACTAGCCCCAAACCTTAACGCCAAGAGAAGAGTTCATGCCAATGATTAACCCTGGAACAAAACTCCTCTATGATATTAATTGATCTAATAAAATATTCTTCCTTAGGCTGCTTTTCATGCATTCATTTTATTATCAAGTAGGCAACCAGTCATGGGAGTTATAACTCTCTCTTATTTTCATATCCACATGCTGGGATGAAGTAATAGATAGTGTGATGAGCAAGCCCTTTATAACACTGCTCCAGAGAAACTAAAAAAAAAATAAGGTTGTAATTTAGATCATAGAAATTGCCAAGGTGAAATTTTCATTCATAGTGTCCTGCATAGGAATAGAACGATATCGTCTGTCTAGAACTTGTCCTCCATTAGCTTCTTCATATGGTCCCCTGGCTTTAGGTAGAGGACACCTTTATAATTTGTTAAAATGTCAAAGTGTTGTCCTTTTAACCCATAATACCATGGGTGAACATAATCTTGAGCATAACATACTCTCAAAATGTTATCATAGATACTACATATCAGAATTAATATTTATATAATTTTCCTCTTATCCAAGTAATAGTTTTGATGGTCATGCTATAAGCATCATCATTATTATGCCAGTAATCCAGAGTTTATATATTTACTGCATGATTCCAGGAAAATCCCTCCAAGTCTTCACTAGCCAGGCTGCTATCTGGAGAAATGGCCAAGCAACTGTTTTCTTTCTCCTTAGATTTGGTAATACCCCAAGGGTATTACCCTTCAAGTATGTACTGTTGGGATATGTACTGATCAGTTCCAACAATCTGGATTTGTTTGCCGACCCCAGTAGTAAATGAAAGGAATCTCCCTAGTGAGTCTGAGTCCAGCTTTGTCTACATAGTTTTACCCCATCTCAAGACAGCAATGGCAGCAGCAACAGCAACAACAGCCCACTCATAAAGGGAGATTCCTTACATCTGACTGATTTTTGTCAAATACAAAGCAATATTTTTAAACTGATATTTTTCATAAAATCCTGGGCCTATTTAGAAGCCAAACCCTGCTGTTCCTGACATATTCTGCATATCTCACACACACAAAACTACCAAGTTTGTTAACAGTAAAGATTTCCTGCCTTCCTGGGTCTCTGTGATCTACAACTTTACTGAATCAATTAGTACTTTGACTAGTGACCTCAGAAAGCACTACGTTTTCTCATTTAAAACAGTACTTTGAAGAGAACTGTTTCCAAAATCCTATATATAACCATTGTGAAGATGATGAAGGGTGGCTCTTCAAGAAGTCTACACCTATGCTTCCAGATGTGCCTGTTTTCTTCCTAAAGAATATTTTCCATTAGCCTTCATGCTTAAAAATCTCTGTTAAAAATGTTTCTTGGTTGTTTCCTGGTTTTGGCCTGGAAACAACCTAGATGCCCCTCAACTAAAGAATGGATAGAGAAAATGTAGTACATATGCACAATGGAGTACTACTCAGCAGAGAAAAACAATGACACCATGAGGTTTGCAGGCAAATGGATGGAACTAGAAAATATCATCCTGAGTGAGTAACTCAGACTCAGAAGGACAAACGTGGTGTGTACTCACTCATAAGTGGATACTAGATATAAAGTAAAGGATAACCAGACTGCAACCCATAGCTCCAGGGAGGCTAGCTAGTAAGGAGGACCCTAGGAAAGGTGAATAGATCACCCAGCAATGGAGAAACGGATGAGATCTACATGAGCAAACTGGGGGTGAGAGGAGGTAATGAAGGGCAAGGGATGGGGGGTGAGAGCTTAGGAGAGTGGGAGGTTCGAGCTGGAATGGAAACAGAATGGGAGAGCAAGGAAAGAGATACCATGATAAATGAAGACACCATCTGAATAGGGAGAAGCAGAGTACTAGGGAGGTTCTCGGGAATCCACAAGGATGACTCTACCATAGACTACTGGCAATACTCGAGAGGGTGCCTGAGCACCCTCTGGTGCTCTACTCTGGTGATCAGATGGCTGAATACCCTGTCATCATACAACCCTCATCCAGTGACTGATGGAAGCAGATGCAGAGATCCATGGCCGGGTCCCAGGCAGAGCTCCAGGAGTCCAATCAATGAGAGAGAGGAGGGATTCCATGAGCAAGAGATATCGAGACCATGGCTAGAAAAAGTACAGAGACAACTAGTCAAACTAGTGGAAACACATGAACTGTGGACCAATACCTGAGGAGCCCCATGGTACTGGACTAGGCCCTCTGGATAAGCGAGACAGTTGTTTAGCTTGAACTGTATAGGGGCCCCCAGGCAGTGGGATTGGGACCTGTCCCTAGTGCATGAGCCTGCTTTTTGGAAACTAGTGCCTATGGTGAGACACTCTGCACAGCGTTGGTGCAGGGAGGAGGGGCTTGGACCTGCCTCCACTGAATGTACCAGGCTCTGCTGACTCCTCATGGGAGACCTTGCCTTGGATGAGGTGGGAATGGGGGGCGGGTAGAGAAGGCTGAGGGGTAGGAGGAGGGAGGACAGGGGAATCTGTGGTTGATATGAATAGAAAATCTTTTAATAATAAAAATAAATAAATTTTAAAAAATGTTACTTAATGAACTCTAAATCTGCTTCTCACTGGGACATCTTGAAATTCTTTTTTCTTTTTTGTGGCAAAAGCAATGATTTGCCTTTCCCTGGTCAAAGGTCACTATAGCAAAAGGGTGCTCTCAGGCTGCTGCTATGGTTCTGGGCTGTGTGGTGCTACTCAACAGGTGACTTACTAAATGACAGGAGCAACTAGCCAGAGAAAGGAAATGATTTCCAAATTCACTGGCTGTGATTTCTGAGCACTTTTCCTTAAACCTAGAAGAAGAAGTACATCAAAGGCTTACAGCAGTGTTTACTTCCCATGTGCACTTTGTCTTGTCTTTTCGTTTCTCCTATGATTATTCCTGGTTGTATTGGTTTGCATTCTGTTGCTGACCAGCATCAACTTATGGAAGAAAGCATTTATTTAAACCTATAGGCTATAGTCCATAATTATGGGATGTTCTCTGATATTTTGTTTGACAAATAAAGCTTGTCTGGAGATTAGAGGGTGGAGCTGGCCACTAGTTAACCATAGAGGTCTGGAGGTCTGTACAGACAGGAGACAGGAAGTGATAAGTTGGGGTAGAGACAGGATCTAGGCCCCTTTTGATCTGAGGATTCTGAGAGGTGAAAAGTCTCTAGTGGCTGCTGCTCTGCTTCTCTGATCTTTCAGCTTTTACCCCGATATCTGACTCTTGGTTTTTAATGATAAGGCTAATTAGGATCATGCTTCATTGGGAAGCCAAGGTAATATGTCAGAGCAGGAACTTGCAGCAGAAACCAGTGAAGGAATGCTGCTTACTAGTTTGCTTCTTCTGGCTTCGTCAACTAACTTCATACAGTCTGGGTCCACTTGCCCAGAGATGGCACCACCCACAGTGTGTTAGAATCACCCACATCAATCAGCAATCGAAATAGTCCCCCCACATGCCTACCAGGCAAGCTGGATAGGAGCAGTTCTTCACTTGAAACCCTCTTTCCCCAGGCATGTCTAGGGTTGTGTGAGGTGTACAATAACTATCAAACACCCTGGCCAATACTTAGTTAGTGAATTCAGTGAAACTTTAATAGCTTTTTCACCTTCTCATCACACCTGCATTTCTGATGGATAAAGAAATGTTGCTTCTATTTTTTTAAGGGAAGAAAGAATAATATATGCTGCAAGGTTGATCTGACTCATTGCTACTGGCATTTAATTTCTAGATGCTTTCAAAATAATATTTTTGAATTTTTATCTGCATTTGGACAACTGCTGTTTTGATAGAGCTATAACCCATACAGTTGGAAGAATAAAGAACAAGAAAATATAATAATACACTGTTCGTCACACTTTGCCCACAGTTGGTTTTATTCTCTTAAATCAGAAGAGAAAATACCAAGTTCCTTCTAAATATATCAGCCTACACACAGAGAATTCAACATTAGCATATAGATTCTAGTAGCTTAAGCAGTTTCTCTTTCAGTAGAATAGAAGGATCTTCAAGAACAAGGGTCCCAAACCTGCAAATCTAAATATTTCTTTCATGCTTTCCTGAGAAGGCTGGCCCAGGTCACAACACACTTATTTCAATGATGCTTCCTGGTGAAAAGGATGGACTATGAGTGATGCATTTGTCAAACAGACCATTTATGCTATGCTACAATCATTCCACCCATCTAAACTATTTACTCACTGCTAACTAAGGTATAAATTACTTTTTTTATCTTTCAAATTTATGGGTTAAAATTTCAGCCTTCCAGAAGATGGTATTAGGGTATGAGGTTTTGAGAAAAGATAAGTCATCATGTCACAGCTCTTATTAAAGTGATGAGTATTCTTTTAAAATAGAGCACAGAGAGTTAACTAGTATCCCTCCACTGTGAGAAGATGCTGTCTCTGAGAAATACGCCCTCACCATTATCACCTCTGTTAATGTCTTGATCTTAAATTCCCCAAAAACCCTTAAAACTCTTGGGAAGAAATGTGTATTGCTTATCAGCCACCAGTTGCATAACATTTTGTTATGACTAGACTGGACTAAAACAAACAGATCCCTTCTACCCCGTGAGAAGTATAAAATTTTCAACTACAGCTACTACATTCTATAACATGGATGATTATCAGAAAAAAAAATCAGAACCACAGACTGAAGTATATCTTACTAATTCTTTTTTTTTTAACGGTCTGATAGGTTGTGTTTATATTTACATGGTACATTTTAAAGCAATGGCTACGTTGGTCATACATACTAGAAACCATAAAAAAAGTTAAGAACTAAAATGTACATCATACATTTGTGTGTATATATATATATATATATATATATATATATTACAGAGGTAAAAAGGCTTATTATAAAAAAATCAATACAACAGGGGTTTTACTACATGTGCTTCGCCAAGGGTGAGGTCGCCAAGCACGACTATAATTACCCTTATGTAGACGCCTCAGACTTGGGCTTCAGCGAGGATTGTATCTTACTCATTCTTAAAATCAACGGCCATTACAGAAGTACTCAAGTTATTGTGTTACTTTATAGTTTCACTTTAACATCCAAAATAACCATGTAAGGTTCACAACCCTCACTTTGCCACTGAGAAAATTAAATAAACGGCTATCTTTTCCAATGCCTTAAATAAGATCAGGAATTTTAAATCAAAATGATCAAATCCCCAAAGATCATCTTTTTAAATATTGTATTTCACTCTCCTTTGTCTGCTAAGTAGCTTCCTGGTGACTGATGCAGTGTGCCTAAGGTGCTGTATTATAAGAATCTTTCTTTAATATTAGAATGTCCCAGCCTTACACAAGTCAAAAATATCTAGGATGCAGGTGGCTTCTCTGCTAGCATTTTTTTTTTTAATTGAAATCAAGAGATGACTACTTATTAGTGTTTGAAATAGCTTTCTCAGTGTAGTAGTCTTTGAATTAAATTTCTCGTAGTGTTAATAGGGATTAGCACTACTTAACATTTGACAAAACCTTAAGATATAATTGATACTCATTTCATTAATAGGATGGATTAATTTAATTTCAAATGTTATGTCTGACTTGGACTGCATATTAAGAATTCTTCTTTTCTTCTCATTTTCAAATTTTGTTACAGGTACTAGTAATGTGAGAAATTGGTTGTCCTAATTCAGAAACTAATGTTGAAGACTGAGTAGATTCCTTGGTGAAGATCATGGTAGATATACCACAGTGTTTTAAAAAATAATAATAATTTATTTTTATTATTTTCATTTGTGTGTCTGTGTTTGGGGATGGCCAGAGCTATGGATTTCAAAATAAAATTTTATGATGGAAATAACAAATATACTGATTAAATTATAAAAGAACTGCTACACAAGTGGTTGGCTAAACCCATATTATAGTGGTATTCTAATTGTACTGAAATGTGATTTTATTTGTATGTTAATAAATAAAGTTGCCTAGGGGTCAGAGCTATTAGCAAGCCATAGCGAAAGCCAGGGCGGTGGTGGTCCACGCCTTTAATCCCAGCACTTGGTAAGCAGAACTAGGTAGATCTCTGTGTGTTCAAGGATACAGCCAGCATTGGAGACACACGCCCTTAATCTCAATACCAACCATGGAAGACTTGAAGGTCTGTACAGAGAGGCAGTGAGAGGCAGTCACGTAGTTGGATTTACAACCAATGAGAAGGCAGAACAGAACTCTTATTTAAAAGCGAACGCACAGGAAGTAGTTCCTTTTCGGAGAGGTCTCTTGGTGGGAGAGGCTAGCTGGCGGAAAGTGGTAAGACTCTTAGCTCTGACCTCTTGGGCTTTCATCCTTACATTGGCTCTGTGTTTCTTATTTAATAAGACGGTTGGTTACATCTACACCATATTACTTAGCTATTCAATAATTACTATTACGTATTGTATTATCCTTGTTTGGAATGAATTAAAAAATGAAGCAATCCCCTAATTTCAGGCTTATATAAAGATGTCAGAGTTAGTTTCTATTGCTGTGGTTAATACCATGATTAGATGCCATTTGTGGGAATGAAGGGTTTACTTGGCTAACAGGTTATAGTCTGTCACCTGGGGAATCTAAGACAGGAGCCAACAGCAGAGGTTTGAAGAGAAACCACAAAGGAATGCTGCCTATGGCTTGCTCCTCCTAATTTCCTCAGCCGGCTTTCTTACACAACCCATGACAACCTGCTCAAAGGTGGCATTGCCCACAGTGAGCTGAGCCCTCCCATACCAATCATTAAACCTGAAAAGGCACTGCAGACTTGGCCACAGATAATCTGATGGAAACAATCCCTCATTGGAGGTTCCCTCTTCCCATATGACTCTAGTTCATATCAGGTTGACAAAAAAAGAACAGGCATACAGGTTATCAATTTGGATTCCAGCTTGTATCTGTCCTTCTTATAATATTTGCAAATACTTAATGAATGCACGATGAACAGATGCATATCTTATATTTATAAACATTTAAATTGATAAGTATAAACATGCAATTAGGATATAAACATCTGTATTCGTTAATAAATGCTTTCTGGGTAGATAAACATGAAATATAATAAGCATAAAAATAAAGTCTTCTGCATGTTTGGAGAAGGTTATTGTTTATATCATTAAATATAAATACTTAATCTTCAACTGTTCTGGTCCAAATGGAAGAAATTTTACTTGGTTAAAATAATGTAATGAAATAATTAAAAATCAGTATCTTCATTAAAAGTATTACTATAACTATATGTAAGTAAAAATAAATCTCCAATGTCAAGTTCCTTAGCATAGAAATCCCATGTATCAGCAACCTAAAGTGAAAACATGTAATGCTTTATTACATACATAATTCCTCACCCACAGTTCTCAGCCCGAAATGTTCTAAAGTCTAGTATTTTATCATCTAACTCTTGTGCCCAACTAAAGTCATCATGAATTTCATGGAGAAGAATTAATATATTTGATGACACAGTCTAACCCAGATTATCCTTATGTGATTATATAATATGTTTTATGCATATGTTCTCTTCCAAAACAAGAAATGAAAAGTCTAACTTTCTAAATACATATGTATTAGGGTTAAATATTCAGCAATTCCAATTAAATTCATCTAGATACATTAAATTTTTTTCTTTATACACAACATTGTACATATATGCATATACATCAATAAGTATAAAGAAACACTTTTTGAAGAGAGGCTATGGAACAATTTTCTATTCTCATTGTTAAAAATATTTAATATAACTATTTTTCTGAATTGCAGAGCATGTTCAGGTATTGTTAAAGATTTGACACCATGTTATGAAATATCTTTGTGACTAATAATGAACACAGCACTCTTTGATCACATCCAGGTTCATAGACTCACCATGGCCTGGGTCCACATATCTAGCTGACAAACCCTACAAGCATTCCTCATCAGGTTTTATGTCTTAAAGTGCCCTGTAGTTAATTCTTTCCATTTACAGCTAGTTATTAGGAGTGTTTGACATTAACTCCAGGTCAATAGGCAAAGAGGATAGAACTGTGGCAAAATAGAAAGGATCACCCTGTTTTTCAAGTAGCTGATTGACTTCCATCCTCCACCTCAAACCTAATGTAACGCATAATTTCCATCCTTACCCTGCTTTATAAGGATACTTACCTGAATCATGTATGCAACTCAAAAACAAGGTAGAAATAAAACAACATTCAAGAAATGGTTAGCTCTTTTAATAATAATTAATTGGTAATTAATTAATCACAATCCATTCATATGATCTCATCTGTCCCTACCAATACACTATGACGGTTGTACACAATCTTGACTATAGGTAAGCTCAAAACTATATACAAATATTTATGTTTGCTGCCTTTGATATTTAATGATCTGCCATATAGTTGATGTTCATCAAATGGTGGGATTTTGAATCACCATGGAAACAATCCTCTGGGCTTATCTGTCAATGAGTTTCTAGATTAGATTAATCAAAGTGGAACATTCCCTGGCTGGTGTCCTGAGTTTATTATAAAGGAGAAAATGAACTGATCATCAGTATGCATCTTCCTCTACTTCCTGACTGTGGGTGTAGTGTGACCAGCTGCCCCAAACTCCCGCCACCATAATGTCCCCATAATGATGACTGGCACTCCCAAACTGGGAGCCAAAATAAACTCTTCCTTCCTTAAATCATTTTTGTCAGGTAATTTTTTTGTTGCAAAAAGACTTCTGAACACTGTATGACAGGAAGTCATCACTTATTCTGTAGTGGAATCTCACACTTAATCTAAATAGTACATATTTGTGTCTTTAAGAAGGCATATACTTCAGCTGATCATCAGGAAAGAACATTGATTTCAGAATTATATGCAACAAGCCCATGGAAGGAAACAAAGAGCCTAACACAGAAAAATCAGACCTCTTCTTATGAAACAAGCCTTTCATATATAGAACTCCTAGCCACACTTCTTAAAATCCTAGTATGTGTGTACAATGCTTTGCTTCACAGCCTTCTCTGACAGCAATTAACCTTTGACTGCAGAGTTTTTTCTGTCTCTGGTGACTGTTCTACATTTGTGTGTTGGAGATATAGCCTAGGGTTTTGTTCTTGCTAGACAAGCACTCTTCTGCCAAAAAACATCTCCAGCCTCCTAACTCATAAATCTTGATCCCATTGTCTGTATTCCTGGTTTGTCCATCTTCCCTATCAGTCTATTTCTCCTTTATGGCCCAACTCTGAACTTTTCAGTGAAGAATCTATATCTCCTCTCACTCAGGCTCACCACTTATGACTGTCAACTGTGTGTTAGACTCCACACTAGGCTCTTACTCAACAAAGAGCACATTCATTATTCTGCGCTGCAGGAAAAGCTAAACCAGAAAACGATGCTCTAGTCACAGCTGTTACTCTGTTGAAAATATTTTGATTCCTACTTTCAGCATTTTCCTTCTGCCCCTCTTCATGTTCGTCACTTCTCCCCCACCTCCCTGACTTGGGGAGCTCTCATTTTTCAGTTTGAGATTTAGTGAAACTCAGAATGCTTTTTTAACCCCATAAAAAAAGATCTTTCCTAGTTTGTCTTCTCTGGCTCTTAGATGGTGAGAAACCATTTCACAATGCGTTCTTTATTGTCACCAGATCTCTGGAAGAACACCTGGATTCACCTTTGACCTGTCTTGTGCTTTAATTGGAGTTCACCACTGACCACGGCATTCATCAGCTGTTTTTCTATCTGGACATCTTTCAACTGCCTGTTACCTCATCACTATGCTTTCTTCATTTACCTACATATTTACATGAACAACACTGAGCATATTGATAAAGATGTGTACATGAATGGTGTTTTTCATATGTGACACTGCTGTCCATGAGTTACTAACTTATATCACTCTCAGAATTTTAGTTCATCATGACCCAAACCTACATAGTAAGCTTATTGTTCATGTATTCTGAAATCAGACCTACTTTTACTGGACTACATTTTTTAATTAACAGCTCAATCACGCAGGTGTATTGCCCCCAAAAAAGGCATAGTTTATATATATTATTAACTTTTTAATCTTATTGGACCCATTGTAGATGTTAAAATGAACTGAAAAAAGTAAAGGGATCAAACATTAAACTACTCCACAAAGTGGCAGCTTAAAACCTCAAAATCTTGTTATCTCAACCTCTTTTCTGAAGATCAAATACCCAACCATATTTAAACAGGTAGTACAGCCCCAGAAGCTTAAAGTGCAGGTGAGAGTCCCATATTGGGTCAAGGAACTGCATACAGGGAATATGAGATATTTGGCAACAATAATGAGTTTCTGCAAGTCGAAAGCCCAAAAATTAATTCAAAATCAAATATATAATGAAACTGAGGTGTTTTTGTTTGTTTGGGTTTTTTCGGAGAATTTCTTGCCTATATTGCATTATAGGACTGTAATGCACACTTTGCACTGGGCATGTAGTCATACCACACAACACCTAGCAATAAAGTTGACTACCCAGAACACCTCTACACAGATATGAGACTGGTTTTTATGGCTCATAGTAAGCTTCAATTCTTATAAATATCTTCTAGCCTTTAGCTCTGAACTATCAGCTGTATATAGATTTCAAGCCGGGGGGGTCACTGTCTTCAGTTGTATGCACCACTACTGATCCCACCAGCTTCAATGCATAGTTCCAAATCCATGACCATGTGGCTGCTCTGGCTAACCTCTGGGGGTCACAATGCAAAAGTAGAAATGAACATGAGAGACTCTGTGTGTGTGTGTGTGTGTGTGTGTGTGTGTTTTGTAGAGAAGAGTAGGAGTGAACAGGGTTTGTGGAGAGATAAGAGCAGGGGGTTTGAGAGAGATCAGTAAGTATTATACACAAGTGTGAAATTGTAAGAACAGATTTAGTCATTGAAAAGGTTTTGAAAACATGGAAATGTTTTAAAATAAATTGACAAAATTTCTTCGTCTAGAAGGGGTTGTGAACAGGATATGTTTAAGAAGCCATGGTTTAATTCAGCATCATTCAAGAAGTTTCAGTCAGCCAGGTGGTGGCGGCGGCGGCGGCGGCGGCGGCGGCGGCGGCGGCGGCAGCAGCGGCAGCGGCGCACACCTTTAATCCCAGCACTAGGGAGGCAGAGGCAGGCGGATCTCTGTGAGTTCAAGGTCAGCCTGGGCTACAGAGTGAGTTCCAGGAAAGGCTCCAAAGCTACACAGAGAAACCCTGTCTCAGAAAAAAAAAAATAGAAGAAGAAGTTTCAGTCAATTGTACAATGATGACAAAACTTGCCTGAAGCAAGATGAACATTTATAATTTTTTTTCATACTTTTGCTAAGATGATTTTCTGCTTGATGTTTAGTCCACATGTTCTCTATATTCTTTCTGAGCATCTTTTCAACATAGCATTTATCCAACTCATAATGATACCCAGAAATATAAAGTCTGATTTCATACACGAGTATTCTAAGTGCATATGATAACTTCTGCCAAGATTCATAGCCACTAGGTCCAACCCATATTCAAAAGGAGGATATTACATGAGGGCATGAGTGTCAGATATATGGAGTGTCTGGAACCAGTTTAAAGACTACCTACTATATGTAGAGGCTAATAAAGAGAGGGTACAGTACAACAGTTTCTGAGGAAGTTGAAAGTAAGGCAGACATTAAACCAGAGTCCAAAGTTGAAACTAACTTTGCCAAGATGACTTTGTGATGTAGATGTAATTCTGAACGGTTTTATTAAATAAGAAACACAGAGTCAAATGCAGAGTTAAAAGTCCCAGAGGTCAGAGAGCAGTAGCTAAGAGCTGAGACCAAGACCAACTTCTTACCACCCACTGCCGCTGCCGTCCTTCCCCTGAGAAAGAGACCTATTTCCTGTGTGTCTTTTTATTGACTTTCTGTTCTGCCTTCTCATTGGTTGTAAACCCAACCACATGACCTCCTCGTCACTGCCTGTCTATACAGACCTCTAGGTCTCTATGGTTGGTATTGAGATTAAAGGTGTGTGTCTCCATGCTGGTGGTGTCCTTGAACACACAGAGATCTGCCTGTCATGTGATGGGGATTAAGGGCGTGTACTACCACTGCCAGACTTCTGCTAAACGGCTTGTTATTAGCTCTGACCCCCAGGCACTTTTATTTATTAACATACAAATGAAATCACATTTCAGCACAAATAAAATATCACCATATTGTGATGTTTGCAACTAATACAAATTTGAAAGTTAACAACGAGACACATT
>CABHPH010147454.1:602-19416 GCA_902168325.1 Peromyscus nudipes
CAACCCACAGAACCATGGAGGCTATATATATAGCATGGAGGTCCCTAGGACGACTATGGCTTATAATAAATTTCAGTTTTACTCAATCACTGAGCAAGCTTCAATGAAACATCTTACTATCAAGAAAAATGGGCCTTGGTGGTACGTGTTACTGGAGTTGTATCCATGCCAGTGGATGTCCACACAGCCCAGAAGAGAATTTAACATTGCTGCTGCCGCTGTCGCTGTTATAGCAACGGTGGCCACCACTGCTACTCTTTCTGGGATTACCATTTCATAATTGCTTACTACAGCTAGCACAATGGAGACCCTGGCAACAAAAGTAGCTACCACAGTTAGTTAATCTTTCATTCTATTGGACATGATGAATTTAATTCAGTAGTTATGTACATCTCGATTGGCTTTGAAAATTATAAATTTATAAACTCAAGTTCCAGTTGCTTTTGGGATACTGTCTTACAAGGACACCAACGTACAGTATGGCTCGTTAAGGAAGGGAATGGCTCAGTTGCCTTTAGCTTACAGGCTATGGGTGAGATAGGACCTCTGTTGGTCTTTTCTGTGTCGAACACACAGATTGCAAGCCCAGTGCCACTTTGAGATCTTTGGCAGCAATTAACTATGCAGCTCACACACGATTGAACCTGTATGAAAATGAGTATTCAGAGACGGGTAATGCCTGGGGAGCACTCACCAACCTAAGACAGAGCACCTGTGTGGCCTGGGCAGGCGTCTCCATGATGGGTAAGGTGACCTGCTGACGTCCCATGCAACCCAAGTCAGAAGCTCATTTTTTAATAAAAGGGGGACCTGTAGGGCCCTGGCCCCTGTTTTGGGTAACTGCTGCCTTGCTTGTGCACCTTGACATTGATATCCTCCCTATGCTAATTCCCTGCCAGGTTCCACCCTCCTAAATGCTTAAGAGAAGTTCCTTGTCTGTGTATCCTGAATAATGGGCGTTAACAGATTAGAAGCAAGATTGTAAAACATCAGTAGCGAACTTCTGCCCTCCAGGGTCCTCCCATTGTGCTGTAAGCCTGTATTTATGACCTCCTCCCCCCCTCAATAAATGACATTCGGCATTTAAAATTAAAATATATATATATATGTATATATAATTGAATGAATACTGCGAATGTAATCTATGAACACCACAAATGTGATTAATATCATGAGTGTAATTAATGAGTATCATGAGTGTAATTTAAAAAATAAATAAATAAATTTAATATAAAAAAACAAAAACAAAACAAAAACAACAACAACCAAAAAAAAGGCGTGAGTCACCATGCCTGGCTATTTCCAGTGTGGTCTTGAACTCACAGAGATCCATGCCTCCAGAAAGCTAGGGTTAAAGGTGTGAGTACCACTATTTTCTAGCCTCTGTATCTAGTGGCTGTTCTGTTCTCTGACCCCAGATAAGTTTATTAGGGTGCACAATATTTTGGGGAACACAATACCATCACATTCTATCTTGGGTATATATTTGAAACTTCCAGGTCCATGGTTCTATTATTGGGAGAGGGGGTACCAAGACCAGGGGAGAGAGAGAACGAGAGAATCCACTCTCAGTAATAGGCAGGTGGAGAAACAGGCTGTTGATTGACAGTACTTATCTGATGTCCATTTGACCTGTGAGAGATGGATCCACATGGACTCCTTGAAGCTTACATGAATTTTTTTAAGTTTATAAAAAGAGATAAAAATTTTAGATATGTTAACATTACTGTTGTTTGTAATCTGTACTGAAATCCACATTGTAGAAAAGGCAATAGACTCGTGAGTCATAATAAAAGCTTGGGAACTCAAAAATGATTTGGGGTTAAAAGCACCTGTGAGTTTACCTCCTTTGAGAATCTGGTAGCAAGGTAAACTGTCTTTCTCAGCTGGAGACCTAGTACCTCTAGGAAAGTGAGGCCTGAGGCCTGATTTTTACATATGAAGAGAAGGCAGCTGTAGCCTTTGGAGGAGAAGCTGGCATGCTTGCTGCTGTTAAAGCTACAGTTAGCTGTCAATATCATCAGAGATCTGAGAAGGATAAATGACAGGAGAAGATATAATCTAAATGGTATATGCATCAACTAAGATGACAGAAACTTACCCAATACCCAGATGGTTGCCCTAGGCTCCCATGGTGTCAATGGCTTCATTGAGGACAGTGGTCAGTCTTCAGTTGTCACATAGAGCAGCTCTGGCCTTCAACTGCCAGACCCAGGTCTGAGAGATGTTCCTGTGGAGAAGGAACTTGGGAAAACTGACCTAACTGTGATCAGGCAGAGTCAACCCAACAACTTGGGCAGACACCTGGTGGCAGGTGAGTCATGGGGCAGTTCAGATATGTTAACATTACCATTGTTTGTATTCTGTACTGAAATCCACATCATAGAAAAGTGGTTAGTGTTACCATGATTCATGTGGAGTCTCATGCCACGTATATCTTCTTTGGAGACCTTAGGGTTCCCTGTCTATTATGGGAAGCTTTTTTATGAAACATTTTAATTCAGCAGATCTTTAAAGAGTTTGAAGACCAGCTATCTATTAACTATACATGATTTTAAGCTTAACCTTGAAAACACATTAAGATTTCTTAATGATAGCAGTTTAAGTTAGTAGCTTTTATTAAGACTAGGATTTTACAGATTTATCCCTGTTCATTTTCAGCTTTAAAACTTTGAGTTGAAGATTTAATTGAAGATCCTCCAGCATCAAAATAAAATGTTACACCACAAATACAGTTCATAGGGAGACTGGAAACTTTTCCAACCCTTTTATAGTATGTAGCAGGAATCTTAACAAGTCTTTTGTATGACTTAGTTTGTCCAAATAGCTAAAACTTAACAAAGCAAGCAAAGACAAAGATACTAGACAAATATTACTATAAACCTGAGTAGACCTTGGGACTTTATGAATCTTATTTATCAAACAAATGTTGTTTCTTATCTAAATTTTCTAGAAACTAGGTGTTGAACAGTTAACAAAGACATAAGCACTTAGGTGTGAATCTCTAGGTCAGCTTTTGTTAATCTGAATAGACCTTTATAACCTTACATTTTTATCATCATACAAAAACCGATACCAATCCAAAATATTTTAGAGACCTCTTGTTTCCTTAGTCTAAAAAGAGATACAATGATAAACTAAGGGCTCAGGAGGACTGAGAAGTTTTATAGATATTGCCGTGTGGTCATCTTGATGGCAAAGTTATATGGCATGTACTCTTTAACCTTAGTAAGATGGCTGCCAGTCACATGGCTGCTTCCATCCTGATGAGGTCATCAACCAACATGGAGTCACATGGTTGGTATTTTAAAACATCTGTTTTCCTAGTAGATCTATTTTTTAAATGAGAGTTGAATTCAAGTTATATATACAGTATATTCTAAACAAGAGATGAATCACATATATAGTATGTTACAGCAAATTTAGATTACCCATGTGTCCCAGCCAGCGGGATCTTCAGCAGAGACCCTAGAAGGGGGAATGGCAAATGAAAGGGACAAGAGACACAAAGAATTGACAGCAAGACAGTATTCTGATCAAGCTGCAAAATTTTATTTTTCTCAGGTTTTATAGTAAGCAGACCAGGAAACTTTCTTTGGGAAAAGATCAGGGGACTGTTGAGTTACCAGGCAACCCAACCAAGCAACCCAACCACAAAACATTGTTACTAATGGTCAGTGTAGCAGAAAGATAAGGAAATGTTAAGTTATTTTCTAGTAACTCAGGACTTGTCCAGGTATGTCAAAAGTTTCTGGTTAGTGGCTCAGTACTGGACAACAGAAACTTAACTCAGGCAGGCAATATGGCATAGCTCTTAAAATTATCCTCGGCATCTCCTCCCTTTATTTTATTTTTTGAGGGAGTGTGCCCACCTGAACAGTGGTGGACCTTAACCGGCTGGGGGAGACATTGACCTGACTCCTTCTAGAGTCGCTGTGGGCTTGAGAAAAAGGGTACCTTTTGGGGAGGAGAGGGCTTAGGCATTTTGGTGCCTCTAGATACCAACCTCTATGCAAGTCAGGTTTGTCTCTCAGGGAATCCGAACCAAGGGCTATTAAATCAGCCTTCCCCTGTAGTGCTTGGCCTTGCACCCAGCGGTGTCCATACCAGCTGATGCCAATAAGCATAGGTTCGGACTTTATGCTGCTCCTAAAGGAGAAGAGGACTGAGAAATATCATAGGGATCACACCTCGATCCAGCATTTTGAGCCGATGGTAATGAACCTGTATAGGTTTTGATGCCAGGGAGTCTATTTGTTTTTTTTTTGGATGAATCAGATTAGCCTGCCAATTATAAAGGGACCCAAAGTTACAAATAACAAAAGGCTGACTAATGGTCCTGCAAGAGGCATCAAAAGGGAGAACATGGATGATTTCCACCAATCATCTGCTGCAGCAGAGAACTGCTGCTTATGTAGCTCTAGGCTAAGTTTATGTAGCTTATTTATCTGGGTTTCTACCATTCCAGACTCATTAATATAATAACATTCTTCCCTCAGAAAAAGGCATGTCCCACCCTTTTCTGCTGTCAGCAGGTCCAAGGCCGGTCGGTTTTGTAGGGCAACCTGTGCAAGACAGGTTAACTGCCTCTGGAGGGAGGATAAGGATGCTGCAGAAGCCTCAATTGCTACCTGAAGTTGCTTGGATAGGTGAGTTGTTGTTATGAGGGAATGACCCAGAACTCCTCCCGCCAAGCCTGCAGAGACCAGAGAGGTGGCGAGGGAAATTCCAGCCACAAGGGGCAAGAAGACAGCTCTTTTTTGCTTGGGCTGGGGGGCATCCCATCCCAAGAACTCCGCAGGGGTCCTGAGCATAAGTTGTGGGACCAGAGTGACAGGTAGGTAGAGCATGTCCTGTGGGATAGGGATGGTCAAATTTTTTGATAGAGTGCCATTGCACCAAAAGAAAAATCCACCGGGGGCAAAAGGATGATTGGGTAATACAGTCTGGTTGCAAAAGGGAAGGGAAACACTAGAAAAGCAAAAATCAAACTTGGAGCGGCCTGGGTCAAGAAACAAGGGTACTTTAGGGGTGGGGTGGAAGCCATGGGAATTATCAGTGGTGGTGCAATTAAGGACCCACGGCAGGGGTACTGCTATCAGGGGAGGACGTCCCAAGGCTGCACATAGGAAGCACAATGAGAGATTACCAATGCCAGTAACATTGGCAAACATAAGGCCTTCGCAGAGGAGGGAAAGCCAAGAAAATGGAGAGGAGGGGGATGATAGTTGTGTCATTAAATTTTTTTCTTATATAAGCATATTATGATGGACCATAGATTGTACTTGTACATATGAGCACCTAATGTAGAGTCTGGAGCTAGGCCATGTGGCTGTTCGGGCCGTATACATGGCTCCTTCTACTGGACTAGTTCATCGTGAGTCCCACGGGTCCCAAACCATTAGGGAATATCCTGTAGATGTCTTATAAAATTTAGGGCCATTCCATTCTCTCTCAATTACCTGTCCCTTAGCAGGAGGAATGGCATCATGAATTTTGCAGTAAGAATAGGGGCATCCTATGCTTTTCTCCTTTAAATAAGTTTTGTGAACAGTATGATCATACAAAAAACAGATAACAGGGGCCACCTTGCCGGGGGAATTATGGAAATCAGTAAAGTTGAGTAAAATGGGATTCTGGCATAGTCAAATAAAAGCGCCATGCAAATGGGGATGTGTCGACCGGTCTCTGGTCTTGATAAGAAGGTACAGGCAGCAGCAAGATCCAGAATATCCTGGGAAATTCTCCCAGTTTTGTTTTGTTTTTAATCAGCATCTGTAAAGAAGGAGAAGGAAAGGGAAACGACCTCAGGGACTATCCTTTTCCCTGGGTGATTGGTTAGAGTTGACTTGTTTAACTAATCTCTCAGGGAGCCAACGAGGGCCTCCCTCTGTTTGGTCATAGATGCATGCTGACCCTTGACCCCAGATCAGGACTGGGTCGGGCCCTTTCCACTGGGCGGTTAAGGGGTCTCGCCACATGACCAATGCTTGGTGGCTTTGAGTTTGTGGATGCCAAAAGCGATCCGCTGCAGACCTTTCATTCTTGTCCAAGGTAAGGAAACTAAGGACAAAAAGGGCATGATGTAAAAGATTTTGGGGGTTGCCTTGCGTATCATATAGGCTTTCCCTCTTTAATTTATGAAGCATGGATTTTAGAGCCTGATGAGCACGTTCAACGATGCCCTGGGCCTGAGGGTTGTAAGGAATGCCAGTGACATGCTTAATCTGAAGTTGTTGGCAAAAAGATTGAAAATTTTTTCCAGTATATCCTGGGACATTATCAGTTTTTATAACTTTAGGCTTTCCTAGGATGGAAATCATTGTAAAATATGGGAAATAACATTTTTGGAGGCCTCTCCGGCCTGGAGAGAGGCAAATATAAAACCACTAAAGGTATCAACTGTAACATGTATGTATTTAAGTTTGCCAAATTCAATTAAATGAGTAACATCCATTTGCCAAATTTCATTGGGAACCAAGCCCTGGGGGTTAACTCCCAGATGTTGAACCGGGAGGGAGACAGAATAGTCAGTGCAATTTTTAACAATTTCTCGGGCCTGTTCTCGGGTAAGCTTAAACAACAAACGAAGGGAATGAGCATTTAAATGGTGAAGAGAGTGTGCTTGGGCAGCCTGAGAAAGGGATCCTGCAAGAACAGGGAGAACTAATTGTGTGGCGGCATCAGCCAAGGCATTTCCTTCAGATAGAGGACCAGGCAATTTTAAATGGGCCCGTAGATGGCCAATAAAAAGGGGCACTGTCTAGCCATAATCAAGGAACAGTTTCCAATAAGGGAACAGAATGGGCAACATAAGCACTATCAGTATACAAATTAAAGGGCTGAGAATGAAAAATAGTTGAAAAACTTGAATGACTGCATAAAGTTCAATGGGGAGAGGCAGGAGGTAGCCTTTCCATCCACAACATAGGCAGCAACCCCATTGGCTGAGCCATCTGTAAATATCAGGGGAGCCTCCCTTATAGGTTGTGAGGCAGTTAATTTGGGGAAAACAAAGGGATGAATTCTGGCAAACTGTAACAAGGGATCACTAGGATAATGGTTATCGATAGTACCAAGGAAGGAGGAGCAGGCAATGGGCCATTCATCATTTGTTTGAAGCAGTCAATCTAATTGTTCTCAAGTATAGGGGACGACTATGGAGTCAGGATCTTTTCCAAAGTATTGGTGACTTGTTTCTCTGCCCTTCATAATTAGCTTGGCCATTAAAGATAGATAAGTAATCCCAGCACTCGGGAGGCAGAGCCAGGCGGATCTCTGTGAGTTCGAGGCCAGCCTGGGCTACCAACTGAGTTCCAGGAAAGGTGCAAAGCTACACAGAGAAACCCTGTCTCGAAAAAACCAAAAAAAAAAAAAAAAAGATGGATAAGTGGCCAGCACCTTTGAGGGAGAGGTGGGTAGGTGGACCCAGAGTAGGGGATTCCCTCTTTTTTCTTCTCTGATGGTTATTTGTTGCCAGAAGACTAGACGTGTGGGGTTCAGGAATATTACTACTAACAGAATGACAGACGAAGGGTGGATGGGAGGACTCTTTGAGAGCTTTTTCTCCCTCCTTAATTAATTTTTGAACATCAGGGGAATGATTATAAGTTTTTAAAACATCATTAATTAAATTCCAGTAAGAAAAGGTTTGAATGGGGACCTTTTTAGGACCAAAAGTCTGGTGAATATCATTTAAACAGTCACCAACCTGTCTCCAGCGCTTTTCATCTATGGTCCCTTCTTGGGGAAACCAAGGACAGACATCTCCAATATAGTCAAGAAATTCTTTTAAGTCTTTCTCTTTAACCCTAGTTCTTCGTGTCTTGAGAGACTGTTTCAGTCCCGAAATAAACAAATCCTGTTTACTAAATGCTTGTCCCGTGGTAAACGTACCTTGCGTTGTCACCCTCCGGATCTGTCTCAGGGCCGGGCGTTTCCGTGGTGATCACTGACCGGACCTTCGCTCGTGGAGCCGTCTTCCACAGTGGTCCAACTCTTGGGCAGGCCTGCCCTGGTGTGTGACGACGTTCACCACTCCTCCATGTCCCAGAGCCTCACGCTGGGCACCAGTTGTCCCGGCCAGCAGGATCTTCAGCAGAGACCCTAGAAGGGGGAATGGCAAATGAAAGGGACAAGAGACACAAAGAATTGACAGCAAAACAGCATTCTAATCAAACTGCAAAATTTTAATTTCTCGGGCAGGTTTTATAGTAAGCAAACCAGGAAGCTTTCTTTGGGAAAAGATCAGGGGACTGTTGAGTTGCCAAGCAACCCAACCAAGCAACCTAACCACAAAACATTGTTACTAAATGGTCAGTGTAGCAGAAAGACAAGGAAATGTTAAGTTATTTTCTAATAACTCAGGACTTGTCAAGGCATGTCAAAAGTTTCTGGTTAGTGGCTCAGTTCTGGAGAACAGAAACTTAACTCAGGCAGGCAATATGGCACGGCTCTTACAGCTGTCCTCGGCACTTATGTATAGATTTTAAATTATAAGTCTTATGTTACAAGTTTAAAGCCAAATTTTGTTACAGATTTTATAGATTTTTTTTAAACCATACCCAATGAATTTACAAATTCTCAGACAGAGTTTACAGCATAGGTTTAAGAGATTTTTTTTGAGAGCAGGGCTCAGAGAAATTGTAGAGATAGAAGATCTTTCGGAGTGGGAAGTAGATAGAACCTTAGAGGTAAGAGACTTTGGAAGTGTAGCGCAGAGAAAGGTTAGATATAAGACATTTAAGATGATTTATTTGTGCCTGGCAGGTGTCACAATTTGTATTTGGAAGTCAAGTGTGCCGATTTTTGGCCCTTGATCTTTACTGAGGCCAAGCTGTTTGTCGTCCAGGCAGGGAGAGGGGGATGGAAAATGAAACTGCACTGGAGAGAAGTTCTATAAGCTACAAGGGAGAGCACAGGAGACTCAGACAGGGCTTAGAGGGGCTGCGGGACAGCAGGCAGGAGCTGAGAAGAGCGCTCGCTGCACAGGCCTGGATGGGCTTAAGGAAGCTGCATTGCAGGCGGGAGCCAAGAGATAGCAGAGTGGGACTGCAGACCCCAGGGGCAGGCAAGAGAAGTAGCTGAGGTGGATAAAGGGTCCTTGTGACAAGAATCTCCATCCAGGGCATCCCCAAGCAGAATGGGAAACTTGTTAAAGAAAAATGTTCCAAATCATGCAGAAAAGGAATCCCCTCCCACGTGACTGGGGCCAAAGCCAGGTGAGAGGAGCTCCCTGGCACACCAGTGTGGCTTCTGTAGTAACTGTAGACAAAGCAGGCAGCTGGGGTGACCCTTCCTTATTCAGTAGAGAGAGATGAGGGCAGGGGAAAGGGAGACAGTACGTGTCTTTAGTAGAGATACCCAGATAGCTGTAGCAGGTCAGAGCCAAGAGATGTGAGACAAGAGCCCAGGCGGGCGCCTGGAGGGTGTGGGAGGCTCTAGGAGCCGGAGAGTCACTTAGGACACAGACAAGGAAAGGAATGGGTAGAGGACTGTAGAGGGTAGAAGCAGTTGAGAAGGCAGACTCTAGAATTTGGGGTCAAATTTGACAGATGGCTGAAGCCAGCAGAAACAAATGACCCATACACACCTCAGGAGAGACAGAGCAGAGGCTTGGTTCAGGTTGGCTGAGTTCCTTGGAAGGGGACTCATATAGGCCAGTCCCAGGTTTCAGCACCAGATGAATGAAAAAAAGAAAAAAAGGAAGGACATGGCTGTTCCTAGGGATGGTGGAGGAGAAGGTTTATCGTAGATAAAAGGGAGAGTGTAGCCAGAGGCAGAGACATCTGGGAGAGTCCAGAGTGGACATGACTCTGAGCCAGGCTATGTGAGGAGAAGGGGGAGGAGAGAGGGGAAGCCAGACCAAGAGGCCAGGAGAGTAAAGGGCAGACAAAAAGAGCCAGTAACCAAAATGGCTAGCTTACATAGAGAAGGGCAGCCCACCCCTGGGCTAGAGAAGTTTAGGGTAGGGAGAAGGGTATGCCAGCTGTCTTAGTCAGGGTTTCTATTGCTGTGAAGAGACACCATGGCCATGGCAACTTCTATAAAGAAAACATTCAATTGGGCCTGGCTTACAGTTCAAAGGTTCAGTCCATTATCATCACGGCAGGGAGCATGGCGGCATGCAGGCAGAAGGCAACAGGAAGTGGACTGAGAGGTGTCCTGAGCACAGGAAACCTCAAACCACGTCCCAACAGTGAAACACTTCCTCCAACAAGGCTATACCCAATCCAACAAAGACACACCTCCTAATAAGGCCACTCCCTATGAGCTTATGGGGGCCAACTATATTCAAACTACCACGTCAGCCATACTCTGTAACAGGTAGGGACTGAAGGATGCTGGGAGAACATGGCAGCAAGGTCCACTTTGGTGTGTTAAATAGGCACCTCGGTTAGCCATTTGTCCCAGGTTTGAGACCTAACAGTTGGACCATAAAACTTCCTGTTCAGTGTAGGAATTAAGCTATAAATTCTGGATGATGCAGCAACCTTACGGCCCTGACGCACTGGGCTGAGAGGATGTCACTGCCTCTGGGGAGAGGGGCTAACACCTGTGACCATCATCATTTACCATTTTCAATGGGATCTTTCTAAAAGAAAGACCTGTCATACAGTCCATATTTATGAATGCTTTAGGATCAAAGTGTGAAGCCTATGAATCCTAGAGATCAAATGCTTCCCTAGATTTCAAATTTGTCATGAAGATACTTTTAAATAAAGCTTTACAGTCCTAAAAAAAAAACTGGGCTTGCAACTAGGCAGTAGAGCACTTCCATAGTATGTGCCAGGCCCTAGGTTCAATTCCTAGCAGGAAAAAACAAATCACCAGCAGAACCAAAGTCTTCTCCTCCACCATCCCTAGGAACAGCTATGTCCTTCCTTTTTTTCTTTTTTTCATTCATCTGGTGCTGAAACCTGGGACTGGCCTATATGAGTCCCCTTCCAAGGAACTCAGCCAATCTGAACCAAGCCTCTGCTCTGTCTCTCCTGAGGTATGTATGGGTCATTTGTTTCTGCTGGCTTCAGCCATCTGTCAAATTTGACCCCAAATTCTAGAGTCTGCCTTCTCAACTGCTTCTTGTGTAAACATGAAGGGGTTCACCTCTCACTCTGGCTCCTTGTCAGGGTCTTTATTGCTCAGGACAGCTGCAAGACAGGTTCAAAACTCAAGCACAGAAGCCAGGTGGTGGTGGCGGTGTGCAGGCCTTTAAACCCAGCACTTGGGAGGCAGAGGCAGGCGGACCTTTGTAAGTTCGAGGCCAGCCTGGTCTACAGAACGAGATCCAGGAAAGGCACAAAGCTACACAGAGAAACCCTGTCTTGAAAAACCAAAACCAAAAAAAAACCTCAAGCACAGAACAGAAGCAGGTTCCTCAAAATCTTTCATTAAGATAATCTTAAAATCATTATCATTTATAAGCATTTTGTACATGAAAAACAGGTTTGCATTTAGCCTTACAGTATTATGAATCTGCCCAATTAGCATAAAATAATGCTAGTGTGAACAAATAATGTACACCTGTGTGTCAGAGGACTTTTTTACAACTCATTTTTTTGGGGGGGAGGGATGCTGGTTATCAAATTCGGGACATGAGATTAAAGGCATTCAACACCTCTAAATTACTGTGTTTAATTTTGAGATCTGTGATTTGAGAAAAAAAATCTAAGCAATTTGTCCAGTCAACTGTAGACTTGGGCCATGGAGGTCTAAGTGTAAGGAGTTGGTCCTTAATTACGTCATCAGCCTTCGCCGGCGTCCCAGCCTAAAAAGCAGGTGGGCCCTCTATGCGCCCTTTTCCTTTCCGCTCCTTCCTCCCGTCGGGCCCCTCTCTCTCCCTCTCTCTCTCTCCCCTTCCCCTCCCCCCCAATAAAGCTCTAAAAAGGTAACTATGGCTGTGATTCTTTCAATCAGCACGCTCCTCTGCCGGCATGGCCGCCGCGCGGCAAACAACCACGGTGAGCATAACCAAACTGCAGAGAAGAGATTTGAAACATGGTTAGAGAGGCCCTACTACACAGTGCTGTGGTTTGTCGGGTCTGGGCCCCTGATGGCTCTCATGGTCGGGCTCAGTACTGTCCACTCTCCGGCCTCATTCAGTGGGAAAGGGCTGGTAGCCTTAAAGTTACACCTGGCAGAGTTTGGGGTATAGACAGGCACATCTCTGAGCAGGCAATAAGTAAACCCACCTCAGATTACCCAGGGAGATTTTGACTTCTAATGGCTACTTTAATGGTGCTCAACTTCAGCTTAAAAAGCTACAAGCTAAGCTTTGCCCATCAGTAGTCACCAAAGAGGGGAAAGTAAGACAGAGGTGGGGGTGATGGATGAGACTGACTGCAAACTTGATAAGATCTACCATTATCTAGAAGACGAAACTCTGGGCATGTCTGTCAGAGAGTTGCTAGATTGAGTTAAGTGATAGGAAAAACCACCCTAAGTGTGAGCCATACTATTCTGTGGACTGGGGTCCCGGACTGGATAAAAAGGAGAAAGCAAGACAGCGCCCACATTCATCCGCTCCTGGTCCGTAATGGTGAATGCAATGAGACTAGCTGCTTCACACCCATCGCTGCCCACCAGGCCCTCCTGCCATGACGGACTGCACCCTCATGCCCACCGCTGCCCACCCTGCCTTCCTGCCATGATGGACTGCACCCTCACACCCATCGCTGCCCACCACGCCCTCCTGCCATGACAGACTACACCCTCAGACTTCAAGCTAAAACAAACTCTTCCTTCTGTATGCTAATTTCCCTGGTGTTTGGTCACAGCAGCAGAGAGAGTCACTGAGACGAAGGATTTTATTACCCTGAGTGCTGCCTAAGGGACCCAAATGAATTATCACCCTAACCTAATCTTGTTTATCTTGGAGACAGAGCTTGTGTAGGCCAGACTTTCCCTCAGGAACTGGCTGAATCCAAGATGGCTGCCAGAGCGATGTCACACAACCTCTCACCTCATTATCACGCCATCGGCATGGTAAAGAACAATGGTCTTAGTGCCAGGACAGTTGACAAATGTCATATGCTGACCGGAAGGAGCAATAACAGGAGCAAAAAGAGGTGGTGCCTGGATTTCTGGAAAACCTCCGCTCCACAGGGCCCCCTGCTGTGGAGTCATCCTTTGGTTCACTGTGAATATGTATATTACTCTCATTGGTTAGTAAAGAACTGACTGGTGGATGGCTAGGCAGTATTTTCAGGGCAGAGAGAGCACTGGGAAGAAGGGTGAAGTCTGAGGAGATGCCACGAGACACAGAGTGAGCAGGATGGGAAGTATGTGCCTGCGGTAAAGGAGCCTCAGGGCAGTGCATAGATGAACAGAAGTGGGTTAAATTAAGTTAGAAGAGCTAGCTATAAAGAAGTCTAAGCTCTCAGCCAAGCATCCATAATTAATATTAAGTCTCTGTGTGGTTATTTGGGAACTGGCTGGAGGGACAGAAAAGTCCACCTGTGGACCCCAACTCACACTGACAGATCAAATCTTCCCATGGAAACGCCTGAAGCCAAACAGCCATCCCAGGGAGAGGCTCAGCAGTTAAGAACACTTGGTGCACTTGAAGAGGGCTGGGGTTCCATTCCCAGAACCCACCCAGCAGTTCACAACTGCCTACACTTCTACCCAGCCTATAGAGGGTTATGCTGATACAGGGTGTCATATGTCATCCTAGGAAAGAACGGGAGCGGGAAGGTGAGCATGGCCAAGGACATGTCACATTCAGACTTGAGGAGGGACAGGGAGAAGTTTCCAAAGGCTTGAAGAGGAGGGTGTGAACTGTCTCAGAGTGCCAAAAGCCAAGCACTGGGAGGCCACAGAGCACTGGCTACGACAGAGGTCCCCTGACAGGATAGGATGGTCGCACTGGGATGGCGGAGGCCACAGCACAGTCAGCACAGGCCGTGGAGAAGATGAAAGGTGGAGACAAACAGGAAGGACAGGACTCGGAGAACAGCCTGGCTGTGAAAGAATAAAATTCAGCCATGGCTAAGGGTGGGGTTTGGTTCCCACGGTGGAAGAGAGGAGACTGTGTCTACCCTCTAGTGGGAGTAATCCAGGAGAGAGATGAAGCTGGACCTAAGAGATAAAGGGGGTCAACACGGGAAGAATGTCCTTGAAGAGGAGAGAGAGCAGGACGCCAAGCCCATAGAGGAGAGGACCTTCAACCGGAGGCTCAGCCATGATGCCCTGCTTCTCAGACACAAGGTAAAGTGAAGACTCACTGGAAATTCAGTGGAAAAAGACAGGGTGATTGGCTTGGTTTTCCCTGTCTTTGCAGGAAACTGAAAGAAAAGGCAGAAGAAGAGGAAGAGGGGCATCTTGAGGTCTCAAGGAGAAGAGAGTGAGCTTTGGACACTGGGAATGAGGAAGTGGGTGCACAGGCCTGCCAGTGATCTGGGATCTCAGCCAACATCCAGCGAGGCCAGCTAGCATGCCTCTGTTACTGTCCAGCTGCATGCCTCTGCTCCAGTACAGAAGGGTAGAGCAGGGTCGCACACTAGAACACTGTGCTGGGGTAACTGTCCTACTTGTATCTGTCCCTTACAAGGAACATGGGTCCCTCTTTTTCTGAAGACCCAAGTCAGGGGGAAAACTCACTGAACAAGCAAAGTCCAAAAAAGGTCAGTTGTTCTAAAAGACCTGCATTTTAGGTCTTTGTGATGTTTTATGTTGGTATTACAGTGCCCGATCTGTCCTGTAATGGGGTTCTGCATGCAGGCCTCCAGCTCAGCATTGCTTCTGAGACAGCCCGAGGGAGGTACAAACACTTGATATCAGGGCCATTAACATATGGGAACTTGGGGGTCTTCTTAGTGTGGGGTAAGCACCCCTTATCAAAAATGTGAGGGACCCAGAAATGGTTTTGAATTCTGGATGTTTTAAAAGGTTTGAGATATTTGCCCAGACATAATAAGACATCTTGGGGATGGGGTCCCGAACAAAATTTATTTATGTTTCAAATAGACAACTTATATCTACAGCCCAAAGGCCGTGTGTGTGTGTGTGTGTGTGTGTGTGTGTGTGTGTGTGTGTGTGTGTAGAAATAAGTTGGTGAATGAAACAAAAACTCATGACATAGATTTTTCCCACTTCTAGCATCTTTGTCAGTGATCAAAAAGTGCTGGATTTTGGAGGGTATGAGATTTCTGATTAGGGCTTTCAACACATAAAAGCTGATGTAGGTTTTTAAGGTGTTAACTATTAAACGCCATGTTTTTTAGCACCCCAAAATACTTACTGCTGGTTGTTAGGCCCAAAGGAGACTCCATTTCCCAGAATTCCAAAAGGCAGAGTCCAAGTCCAACTTGGTGTGAGTCATGATCCTTGTACATTTGGCTCCTACACCATCCAGCCCCTCCCTCTTCCTTCTACAGTCGAGCTCTTCTGGGGACGACTTCCTGCCTCTTCCCTTCACCTCAGATGAGCCACGTGTCTGTCTTCTGCACATCTCTGTAATATAACAGCACAGACGCATCCAACCCGTCTATTTCTCCGTGTGTTGTCCCCCACCTTTCCTAGAAAGCGCTCATGTTGTTTTCCCAGTATTTAGCTGAGAGTCTGCCATGCCCATTGCTGGACTCCGCTCACCCTTATTTCCTCTAAGTCGCCTTGCTGGAGCTTTTCTCTGAAATGTTGATGTTTCCAGGACGTCAATCATTTTCTTAAGACAGTCATCCTCATAAAGTCCTTTGCATCAGAAACAAGCAGTCACAATTCAGAAAGTGTGCCTTGGTCTGAACAGAAGGACTTGAGTCTTGAAAAGCAACTTCTAGCAAAAATAGCACCAAGATAGAACGTTCTTTGATTATAGTTTCACCAGTCAAGGAGTTTTGAATTGGGACCAATATCATGGTCTATCACAAAATAAGCGTAAATGTCCTGTGTGGTTTAGAAAGTGAAGCTTTAAGGTTAGGTTTTTAGCTAAGTGGTGATGCGCTTGCCAAGAATGCACAGGCTCCAGGGCCCTTCTGTGCCGTTGAGAAACAGCAACACAACAGTGTGGATGGGGTTCTGAAAGAAAAAACCAATGGTTTCTCCCCCGTGATCATACTTCTCTCTCTCTTTTAAAAATAGCAGCATTTCTCTTCTTGCTTATTCCGAGTGCTGCTTCAATCACACATTCACTCTCAAGAGGAAATGAAAAACCACCTCTAGGAAATGGGGCGAGAATAGATTATAATTTACAAAATTGACGCTTAAAATAAATCACCAAAGAAAATCAGGGGACGGCTGGCAAGATGGCTCAGTGGGAAAAGGCAAACACACACAACAAATATGTAAATAAATAAATGTAAGAAAACAGGGGAGAGCTTGATGAGTTGGCATGGGCCTATCATCCTGGTACTCTGGTGGCTGAGGCAGGAGGATTTGAAGTTCTAGGCCAGCAGGGGCTATTTGGTGAGTCTCTGCCTCAAAACACACAGACAGAGCTAAGTGTAGTGGTGCACAGCTCTGATCCCAGCACTTGGGAGGCTAGGCTAGGGAGACCAACCACTTCTGAGACCAGCCTGAGTTGCACAGTAAGGTCCAGGCCAGCCAGGGTAACAGCAAGATCCTATCTCCAAAACCAAGAAGAAAGGAGGAGAGGGAAGGAGGCAGGGAGTAGATGAGAGGAGTGATGTTTTCCAGCCAAGATTGAAAAGACAAGAAACAAAGCTTTGACTTCTAAACTGCTTATGTAAGAAAACATTTTGGAGTTAGACATGGAGTTCACTCTTATATCCCAGGACCTGGGGGGCTGAGGAAGGAGGATTGCCACAGGCTAGCCTAGGTTACATAGTGAGTTCTAGGTCAAGCTGGCTGCAGAGACTGACTCCGTCTCCAAAAACAAACAAAAGAAAGTAAACATTTAGACTATGAGGGAAATAAGGGGCCTAAAGGGGGGGTGGGGAGGGTAACATGGGGTTACGGGTGGAAGTGGTGAGAGAAAGCATTGCTTGTTTAATGTTATATAAGGAATCTCTATTAAAAAACATGTATGTGTGCACATGTGTGCACGTGTATGCACATGTAACATAAAACCAGAAAGGAAGCTATGGGGGAGGGGGATCAGTGAGAGGAGGAAGGGTGGGGAAGGGCAGTGGGGGGTAAATATGAGCAAAACGCAATGATGGACATGCATAAAATATCACAGTTAAACACGTTATCTTATACACTAACCAAAAAATTTAACTGGAAAAAAAAAGCAGAAGAGGAAAAAAATTACAAATATCTCAATAAAGGGACTGGAGAGATGGCTCAGTGGTTAAGCACATTTGCTCCTCTTACAGAGGACCTAAGTTCAATTCCCAGCACCCACATCAGATGGCTCACAAATGCCTGTAACTCCAGCTCCAGTGTATCTGACGCCCTCTTCTGGTCTCCATGGGCACTGCATACACAAGGCCGACATTCACACAGACATATAAACATAATCTTTTTTAATTTAAAGTCCCAAACTTCAGTGAAAAATGGTAATGAGAATACTAATTTTTTTAAATCAAAGATTAAGAAAAAAGGAAGAAAAAACTATAAATGTGTGTATATCTATTTACACATCTACACATATTCATCGAAAATTCTAAGGGAGCCATATTTGTAATGTACACATTCAATTAAGTTTCAAGCTAATTAGGATAATTAAATAATAAACTGTTCTCTGAATATCATGTGATTAGGAAACAACTAACTACAAATATTCTGTCATCCTTATTAGATTACCTAATTGTACCTCATGATGCCCCCCACCCACAATCCCAGCACCTGGGAGATGAAGGCTGGAAGGTCAGAAGTTCAAGGTCATCCTTAGCTACAGAATGAGTTAGAGGCCAGCCTAACCAACACTGAGACCCTGTCTTCTTTCTGTTTTCTTTCCCTCCCTCTTTCCCTCCTTCCCTCCCTCCCTTCTTCCTTCCTTCCTTGTCATTCTATAGCCATTATATAGTTCAGACTGTGAAGTTCTGATTCTCCTGCCTCCACATCCCAAGTGCTGAGAGCGCAGACATGTACCATCACATCCAGCGGCATTCAGTGCTGCGGAGGGAACTCAGTCAGGTTTCACACAGGTGAATCGGGCATTCTACCAACTGTGCTAGAAAACAAAGCAAGGAGCTAGAGAGACGACTCACTGGTTAAAAGCTCTGGCTGCTCTTCCAGAGGATTCAGGCTCCCTTCCCAGCACCCATATGGCAGCCCACAGTCATCTGAAACTCCAGTTCCAGGAGAACCTGACACCGTCTTCTGGCCTCCGGTACCAGGCATGCGTGCAGTGCACAGACACAGGCAAAACACCCTTACACATAAAATTAAAAGTAACCAAGTCAGACAAGTGGGCGGCAGAGATAGTGCAGCGGTTGAGAGCACTATCCCCGAGGCTTCTAGCAGCTCACAGGCACCTGTAGCTCCAGTCCCAGGAGATCTGACACCCTCCTCTGGCCTCTGGGGGCACTGTATGCAAGTGTACGAACACACGGATAAATGAAAATTAAAATATTAAAAACAACAACAATTTATAAGAGTTGCCATGGTCATGGTGTCTACTCACAGCAATAAACCCCTGAGACACGTTGCTTCCTGGTCAATGGGATTTCAAATAAATACACCAAAAAACGACAAATGGCCAGGTATGGTGGCACCCACCTCTGATCACAGGACTCTCAAGAGGCAGAGGCAGGGGGGATGACAGCAAGTTAAGTCTGTGGCCAGTCTAGCCTACATAGCAAGTTCCAGGCCAACCAGGGCTTATAGAAGAGACCCTATTTTAAAAAGACAACAATAAAAGAGTGTGTGTCTATCAGGTAGGAAGTTGAAGAGATTCCCGTAGTGTAGTGGT
>CABHPH010147455.1:0-24739 GCA_902168325.1 Peromyscus nudipes
ACCCGCTGGGCGCGCCGCTCGGCCTGAGCCCGCTGCGCCTGGCCTACTCGGCGGCGGCGGCCCACAGCCGCGGCCTGGCCTTCATGGCGCCCTACTCCACCGCCGGCCTGGTGCCCACGCTCGGTTTCCGGCCGCCCATGGACTACGCCTTCAGCGACCTCATGCGCGACCGCTCGGCCGCCGCCGCCGCCGCCGCGGTGCACAAGGAGCCGGGCTACGGGAGCGGGTTGTACGGGCCCATGGTCAATGGCACCCCCGAGAAGCAGTAGGACACGGGGCCCCGCAGCCCGGCCGCCCCGAACACTGACCCAGCCTGCCCCCCAGCCACCCCCCCCTCCTCGCCCTGCCCCGCGCCCTCCACTCAGAGTCGGCTTTGGGGATTTGTTTTGAGGGGTGGGCGGGAGCACCTCGCCTAGCCGCGCAGGTGTTCCCAGAGGGGCCTTGTGGTCCGGGTGCTCGCCCAGCCTCGGGCCACCTTCCCCCAGGCCCGCTCGCCCTGTGGCCAAAAGCCCGGGGATGTCTAAGAATCCCGAGGACGGCTGCGGCCCCGCCTGCCCCTGCTGCTCCCTCTGCTCCGCCCGCCTTGCCAGCCCGCGCTCAGGTGGATGGCAGGACAAATCAGCCTCTTGTGTGTGTCCTCCGGTTCCCACTCCCCTTCCATTAAAAAAAAATCCGCTCTAACAAATATAAATTTAGGATGTATACATCTCTTGCCCCTGAGTCGAGTCTTTGGGACACACCTATATATCGATATCAATTGTAAAAAAAAAAAAAAAAAAAAAAGGAAACGTTCTAAGGTGCACTTTCCTCGTTGCGGTATTTGTCGCTCTCTTTGTTGCTTATGCCGATAAGCATGGGTTTCCTTGGTGCAGTGTGAGTTTTTATATATGTATAAATCTATATATAAGCTATACATACATATATATACAAGCCAGTGTATAATGTTATAAAATGGAATTCTAAGTTATTAATTGTAATCTGTAGGTGACCTCGGTATTAACGTGAAAAACATTCAAAATCAAAGCAAAAACAAAAAAAAAGGACAAACTGGGAAAATTAGACTATTCGCGCATTGTACGTATGGGGTTTTATAGCTGAGATCTACTGTAAGCTGGGGAGGAACCCTGCCCGCCCCTCGCCCCTGGCCTGCAGCTGTCCTCTGGAGCGGTCCAGGCCGCGCTGGAGCAGGACTAGAGCGTCGGGTGACAGCCGGAAGCTCCGGGACTCGGCAGCCGGCGACGCTGCGGAAAACTGCTCACTTTGTGCTTTCCTTTGCATAGGTATGAGCTAGAAATAAATGTTATTTTCTAAATAAAGCGACGCTCGAATCCCGTTCGCTCCTCTGGCGGCTGGGAAGAAAAGCTTTTAATTTCCCACTGGGGCTGAGGTGCCTGGGAGCTGCGGATCGCGCCTGTGCCAGGACCCTGGAGGGACCGAGACAGGAAGCTGCGGGTGGCCCCTGGGACAGGCGCGGGGGTGGGGTCGCGTCTGGAAACTTCGGAAGAGGCTCCGCGAGGGCGTGATGAGCGTGCTGACCTCGCGCCCAGGCCCTGAGTCTCATTGCCAGGCGCAGGTTCCCGCCACGCACGCACGCAGAGCCTCGGGCTCTTCCTCTGCAGGTGTCCGCACCAAAGGCCGAGCCTCGGGATCTTCCCCCGCGGGTGTCCGCACCGCAGGCAGCGCCTCTGTTCCCCACCTCCCCACCCGGCAGGTTCTGGCCCGGCCTCGGGCTCTTCCCGGCACAGGGACCCAGCTGCGGCCCAGGTCGCACAGTGCACTCTTGGCCTTGGCTTTGGAGGCCAGGGCGCTGGACGCGGCGGCTTGGAGGCGGCCTTCTACACTTCTCCTGCCAGGGCCAAGGCCTGGGAGTTATTGGGAGGCGTGGGATGCCACTTTCTCCCGAGGCGTGTACTCAGAATGGAAGCGAGGATGCCCCTTCGAGCCGGGGCCACCGGGCACCCCTTTTGTGAAGCAGCTGCCCCATCTTCGACCTCACATCCCTCCCTCCTGCTCTCCCGCAGGGTCACTCCTCCCCTCCAGGAAATAGGGTGCCCCCTCCCTTAGACTGGGCCCGGAGACATCCCAAGGTAAACTTCTGGGGCAGGCTCGAGTTCCGCCAGGCGGTGAAACTTAATAGCAGGACAAGAAAACGGTTTAATAAAGAAGGGCTTTAATAGGGAACTAATTTGATTGAGTTGCCTAATTCCACTTTAATTGGAAAGGGGGTTTGGCTGTTTGGTTATAAAGTGTGAGGGTGACGATGAGATGGAAGGAGGGGGGAGTGAGAGAAGAAAGATGCGGGCAAGAAAGGGATGAGTCCAGAGAAAGAACGAAGGTGGAGGGGTTAAGTGAAAGGAGGAAGTTAGGAAAATAGGGGAACGAGGGACTGAGTGCGCAGGAGCTCCCAGCAAACCACGGCCCGCCCGGCGGCCGCTGTCCGCTCAAGCCTTACACCCTCTCCCACTCCAGCTTTCCCAAGGCCTCCAGGCCTAGCTCAGCCGGGCAGCTCCCACCGCCACCCCAGGTTTCTGCCGGACTGCAGGGCAGCCGGGAAGGAGAAGCTAAGATCTGTAGGCTCCCAGGGTTTCAGGAGTGACCTACACTGGGTCCCCTGAAGCGCCTGGATTGCTGCCGGTGTTCAGGTCAAATTCAAGCAGGGAAGCTCCAGTTCACTCCCAAGAATAATTGGGCCTCGAGAGTTTCGAGATGGTTATTTTTAGTTCACCCTCAGTGAAGTTTGCCCTATTGCCCTATATTACGAAGGAGGAAACATGTCATGAAGACTAGTGTCAGGATCTCCCCTCCACGATCCCCGTGGGTCTGCTTTTCTCTTAGATCTTTGCACAGAGCTGGCTTTGCTGGCACACGGTGGAGGGGGGGGGATGCAGGAACATCCTTTCCAGGCTTGTCCGGAAGACACAGGTAGCGGTTTCCCTAAGCTGGGGCCGCCAGCACCCATTCAGAGCTCAGGAATGGGTCGCGAGCAGAGGGAATCCGAGCAGTGGGTACTGAAAATTCCCTGGTGTGGCTCATCTTAGTAGCTCAGGCCCGGTCCTGAAACCCAGAGCAGTCAATCACAGCCTGGCAAAGTCCTGCTAAGGTGGTGTGTCCCTGACCCACAACTCAACCCACTGTGCAGTCTGGAAGAGAGATATCAAGACTCGTGATGAAAGGCCTGGAGGAACCCAGTTCAGAGCCTAGGTTACTCCCACTGGGGTGTCTCCTGGCAGAGGAATGGGCGGCTGGGGCAAGCCAGTGACTAGGCTCCTCTGCTCTTTTAGTGTGTGCAGCTGGGACGCACGGTGGGGGAGGACGCCAATCCCTAGGCCCTTGCCTGTTTGAGACGTCAGCGGAGCCAGCACCAACATAGGAGAAAGCGCGTTGGACTCCCTTTCCTGATTTCTGTTGTCCACGTCTATTCTCAAATTCTCAGGAAGCCAGCTGGAAGCGGCTCTGGCCTGGGCACTAGGAAGACTCAGACCCCTGCCACTGCGGCTAGCTCAGGCTGGTGGGGAGACGGCTTCCGGGAAACAGCAGTTTTAAAATTCTCATCTTCTTCCTCCTCCACTACCACTCACTAATCAGTGCCTAATGTTTGCCCCAGACAACTGAGGTGTCAAGAGCTGGCATCCATGGTCTACCGCTGGCTGGGGTTATTCAACACCCATACAAAGTATGCACTCTAGCTGTAGGCTAGATCCAGTTACAGGACCGAGTTTACAAGTGTATGTCTGAGACCATCCGTTGGTGATGAAGCTACAGTTGTAACTGAAACCATGAGGAGTCACTTCACTCTGCCGAGAGGCCTCAGAGAGGCTGCCCCAGGGAGGCAAGAGAGGCCAGGTGCTTAACCTGGCTGCCACCTCTATTAAGTGGTGAGAATAGTATAGTCTGTTTTGCTGGGCACTGTGAGGAGTAAATAATGTGTAAAAAGCTCTTAGCTTGGTGCTTGCTCACTGGGTGTTTACTATTATGATTCTCATATCCTTTGGTGTGGGTATTGTCAAATTTAAAAGAAAACCGGCTCCTCAGAAGGACTGGACGACAGGAGAAAGCTGCACTTCTAAGTCCTGAGTGTCCTGTATTATGGAAGACACTCTGCCCAGATCCACCGGGACCATGGGCACACCAGAGTGGGTGATTCTGGAACCAGCTCTAAGGGGTGATGAACCTGGATACGCCATCACCAGGCAGCATTGTAACCTGGTTAGAAGTTGGTGAAGGACTCAGGATTAGGCAGAGGGGCTATAGAGACTAAACAGAGGCCAAATAACAGAGAACCAGTGAGTCTCTGCCTGAGGAGTCCGAGGAATGTGGATTTTAGAGTGAGGGGCAGAGAGCTGTGGGCGGCAGAGAGGGAGAGACATGTGCGTTTGGTAGATTCTCTGCAGAATGGACAAACTGAGGAGAAGACATGGAAACTGATAGTGCTGAAACATGCTCCCTGGGAGTAGGAAGGTGGCTGCTGAGGGGCAGCTTTCACGCTGGTCCCAGCTTGAGGGGAGGGGGGAGGTGCTTCTTGGAGGATTCCCAGGTGTGTGGGCTGGTCAGGGCAGTTAGTGGTATGAGCCCCTCAAGCAGAGGCAAGATTGGAGAGAGGAAATGTTTGTTGTTCTACATACAGTTTGAAAGACTTGCAGATTATCTGGGGGTGGGAAGGTAGAGAAAGTCAACGGCGGCCCGGCCGGTCTGGACTGAAGCAGGGGCTGGGAGGAGGAAGAGGCCAAGACTCCCTATAGAAATATTCTATCGGAGGCTATGGGTGTGGGATAGATGTGGAGGTACCACCTCTCACTATTTCTGTTCATGCCAAGAGAAATGGCCTCTTACAATCATTCTCCTGACGCTTTATACCCTATGGAGGCCACCCTTCTGGGAGGACCCTGGGCAGCCCTCCCTGGACTTACTGGGGAGCTCCTTATGTGCATGGAAACTCCTGTTCAACCCTCTGCCCTGTACTTACTCTGACCCTTTCATGCCAGCTGCTCTTCTCTCCTCCCTCCTTGTCCCTGGGCCTCTGCACCTCAGTCACTCCAAGCTCCTCAGACTCACCCAACACATGGCCCACTACCCATTTTTGTACCCAGAAGTCCCTCTGCTTGGAAAGCCCTTCTGAGTACCCCTTATTCTGAGGACTTCCCTCAACCCCTCCGAGCCTCAGTTTCTCAGGTAGATTTATGATGACACTAATAATGCTTAAGCCTCCGGGCTCCTCACCCAGGCAGGTCCCTCTCAGGGTCTTAGCTGTACATGTGCCAAACGACTTCTTTTTCTCTGAGCTTATATTCCCACCAAAAAGTATATCAATCACTGCCCAATTTAGTGCAGTTAGGAAGACCTGCTCCTGTCTTTTCCTTTGTTGCATAGTAAATGTCCCCAAATTTAATAGCTTAAAATAAGAAACATCTTATCATCTTAGGATTCTGTGGGTATGGAATTTGGTCTAGTCATGGCTAGGGCATTTTTTGCTCTGTGTGTTGCAGATTGACATATCCTGGTGGCGTTAGGCTGGTGGGTGTGTTGCCCTGGACGCTCTGAGACAGTGACAGTCACTGTCTGATGCTTCGGTGTGGATGGCGGGAAGGCTGTGACTGGGCACCAGTATATAGTCCTTCGCTCAGGGTGGCCTCAGGGTGTCAGACCTCTCGTGGTTCTGAGGCAGGTGCTCCAGCAAGCAAAGGGAGGCTGTGTGGCCGATTATAACCTAACATTTACAGGTCAGAAACTATGACAAGAATGTTATCTGCCGAGTGACGTATCACCAAGGTCACACTGAGTTAAAATGATTTATTCTTTCTTTTCCCTTTTTTCCTCCTCCTCCTCCTCCTCCTCCTCCTCCTCCTCCTCCTCCTCCTCCTCCTTTGTGAAATTGTAAAACTAAATGTCCCAGGTGCATTTTAGGAACATGAGCCAGCTGCTCACATGCTGTCAGCTGAGCGGTTCTCTGTATATTTCAGATAAGCTATACCCCAGGGTATCAGGCAGCCTTTCCAAATGAAGAGAGGAAGGCTTGTCATGGCTGCCAGTGGCTCCAGGCTTACGTTCACCTTCCCTGTCACATATTTGAACAAACCATCTTGGAGCTGACTCACTGGGAATACTTTGTCCCCTGTCTTCTCCAGGACCAGTTCCATGACTACAAGCTTGGGGCTAATCCATGGTCTCACCTCTGAAGAGGGACAGGCTGCCAGTTTGCCCTAACCAAACCACAGAAGCCAATAGTTAGGATAAATGGTTCTTCAGAAGAAAACTGGCTGCCTTTGGAGGAGCAGGTTGGGGTGTCAATAGCTATTACATGGACCAGTGCTGCCAGAGCTCAGGTGCCCAGGCTTCTGCAGGGGAGGGAGCCTGCTGGAAACCCAAGCCTTGAGGACTGCTGAACATCTGCTCATTCCAGCCCTAAATTCCAGTCCTTGTTTTAGGACAGTGTTTTCAACCTTCCTAATGCTGCAGACCCTTTAATACAGTTCCTCATGTTGTAGTGACCCCCAACCATAAAATTACTTTGTTGTTACTTCATGACTGTAATTTTGTTACTGTAATGAATTATAATGTAAATATTGGATATGCAGAATATCTGATATGTGACCCCTATGAAAGGGTGAAAGGTTTTTGTTTGTTGCTTTGTTGGTGGTGTTGGTGGGTTTTTTGTTTGTTTGTTTGTTTTTGGTTTTTTTTTGTTGTTGTTGTTGTTGTTTGAGACAGGGTTTCTCTGTGTAACAGCCCTAGCTAGCTGTCCTGGAACTTGCTGTGAAGACCAGGCTGTCCTCGAACTCACAGAAATCACCTGCCTCTGCCTTCCAGTGCTGGGATTAAAGGTGTGTGCCACCATAAGCCTGGCTTAGGGTGAGAGTCTTTGTTGTTTGGTTTCATTGTTTGGTTTGGTTTGGTTTGGTTTTTCAAGACAAGTCCTCTCTATGTAGCCTTGGCTGTCCTTGAACTCACTCTGTAGACCAAGCTGGCCTCGAACTCATAGAGATCACCTGCCTCTGCCTCCCAGTGCTGGAATTAAAGGTGTGTATCACCACCACCCCACAGGGTGAAAGTTTTATAAAGGTGTCACTCGCCTTTCCTTTCTCTCCACTGAGGGATGAGGAGATGCCCTGAACTGTCACTGACTCAACATCCTCCTCATAGTGAGCTGTAAGAGACCATATTGAGTGAGAGCTCACTAGCTTTTGCCTAAGAACCTCAATACATCTGGGCTTTCTGATGACGTGTGCACCTGGCTGTCCTAGAACTCAGTCTGTAGACCAGGCTGGCCTCGAACTCACAGAGATCCACCTTTAATTCCAGCACTCGGGATTAAAGGCATGCACCACCATACCCAGATTGTAATTTTCTTTTTTATGAAAATAAAAATAAGTAAAATAAAATTTCATGGTATATGTATACCTATTTTCATTACTCAGTCATCAGCTGATAGGCAGCCAGGCTGATTCCATGTCCCAGTGACGGATGGCATAAACATGTGCAAGGACATCTGGGTAGGAAGCAGAGTCTTTTGCATAATTAGGACTTGTGACTCTGCTTTCAGTTTAAGATGCTTCCACACTGACTTCCACAGTGACAGCACCAGTTTACACCTCCACTAACACTGGATGAAAGTTGTCATCATTTGATAGCTCCATGATAGCCATTCCCACTGGAGTGAGCTGGAATCTCAAAATAGTTTTTAAAATAATTATTTTTATTTATGTATGTGAGTGCTTGCTTGCATACATATCTATGCAACAAGTGCATGCAAAGGCCTGAAGAGGCACTAGAACTCCTGGAAATGGAGTTAGGAAAGATTGTGAGCTGCCAGGTGGAATGCTGGGAACCAAACCTTGGTCCTCTGCAAGTGGACCTAGCACGTGCTCTTGACTGCTAAGCCATCTTCTCCAGCTCCTCGAAATAGTTGTAGTTTACATTTCCCTGATGCTGAAGAATGGTCAACACTTTAAAATATTTATTATCCATTTGTATTTCTTCTTTTGAGAACTGTTTGTTCAGTACTTTGGCCAGTTCGTTTATTGATTGACAGGTTGTAGTGTATGTGTGTGTTTAATTTTCTAGTCAAAACTATAAAATATATTGTAGCTATGAACTGAACTACTTGTCTGAGCTATAACAGGCCAGGATTTTATCCCATTCTGTAGGTTGTCTATTTACTTTGTTGATAGTTTCTTTTGCTATGCAGAAGCGTTTTAATTTCATTTTAATTTAATTTCAAAAGAGCTCCCATTTGTTAATTGTTGGGCCTATTTCTTGTGTTGCTGGGATTCTTGCTATACTAAATCCTGACGTGCTTTTCTTATCATTTCCTTCAGCAGTTTCAACATTTCAGGTTTTACATTAACGTCTTTGATTTTTAAAAAAAAAAATCCTGTTTGAATTAATTTTTATGCAAGGTGAGAGATATGGATCTAATTTCATCCTTCTATAGGTGGATATCCAATTTTGCCAGCACCATCATTGAAGAGATTGTCTTTTTTCTAGTGTATATTTTTGGCACATTTTTCAAAAATAAGGCATCCAGAGCTGTGTGGGTTTATTTCTGGATTGCCTGTTATGTTCCATTGGTTCACATTTCTGTTCTGTGACAGTAACATGTTGTCTTTGTTGCTGTGACTCTGTAGCACACTTTGAGGCCAGATGATGTGACATTTTCAGCTATCTTCTTTTTGCTTAGGATCGCGTTGGCTTTCTGTGGCCTTTTGCAATTCCATACAAATTTTAGGAGTTTTAAAAACAGTTCTGTGAAGAATATTATTGGAATTTTGATGGGGGTTGAATTCAATGTATATACTGCTTTTGGTAGTATAGCTACCTTAATATTAATTCTGCCCATCCAGGAGCACGGAAAGTCCTTCCGTCACATAGTGTCTTCTATGGTTTCTTTTTATTGGTGTCTTAATGTTTTAAACTGTTGAGAACGGAAGATTTTCTTAATTTTCTTCCTTGAAAGTTTGTTACCGGTGTCTATAAAGCTACTCACTTTGCGTATTGGTTTTGTATCCTGCAGGTTTCCTGAAGGTGTTTATCAGATCAAATAGTTTTCTAGTGAAGCCTGTAGGGTCTTGTAAATACAGAATTATGTCATCTGCAAATAGGAAAAGTTTCCGTTCTTCCCTTTTAATCTGTATCCCTTTAACATCTTCTCTTATCTTATTGTGATAGCCAAGACGTTGAGCCCGAGATTGAATAAAAGTGAAGGGAGTGAATACCCCAGTCTCATTCCAGACTTTGGAGAAAATGCTTTCAAAATTCCCCAATTTATTATAACGTTGACTATTATAGGTTTGTTGTATATAGCCCTCATTATATTGAAGTGTGCTCTATCTATTTCTACGTTCTTTAGGACTTTCATCATGAAGACGTGTTGAACTTTGTCAAATGCCTTTCCTACATCTATCAAAATGATATGATTTCTGTATTTAAGTCTTGTTATTATGGTGTCTTAAATATATTGATTTGAGCTGGGTAGTGGTGTAGCACGCATGCCTTTAATCCCAGCACTCGGGAGGCAAAGCCAGGCGGATCTCTGTGAGTTCGAGACCAGCCTGGTCTACAGAGTGAGATCCAGGACGGGCACTAAAACCACACAGGGAAACCCTGTCTCAAAAAAACCAAATATATATATATATTTGTGTATGTTGAACAAACTTGTATGCCTGGCATGAAACCAGTTTGGAGATGATGTATAGTTTCTTAATGTGATCTTGAATTTAGTTTGTATTTTGTTGAGAATTTTTGGGTTTATGTTTCATTAGGGATATTGGTCTGTAGTTTTTTCTTATTTTCTCCTTATCTAGTTTTCGTTTCAGGGTTATACTTTTTCACAGAGTAAGTTTGATTATGTTTCTCGCCTTTCTATTTTCTGGGGCATTTAGAGAAGTGTTAGTATTGGATCTTTTTTGACGTCTTGGTAGAACTAGCAATGAATCTGCTGCTGAGTTTTTTTTCACGGAGAGACTTAATTGCTGCCTCTGTCACATCCCTTGTCGCAGATCTCTTTAAACTCTTTATATCTTTTTGCTTTGAATGCATTTAGGAATTTATCCATTCCCGGCCCCCCCCCCCCCCCGAGATTTTCCAACTTTTGGAATGCAAGTTTCCAGAGCATTCTCTGATATCTTTTGGATTTTAATGGTTTCTGTGGTAATAATTCTGTTTTCATCCCTAATTTTATTAATTTGGGTTTCCTTTTGATTTTGTTAATTTGGCTAGGGATTTGTCAGTCATGTTAATATTTTTAAAGAACAAATTCTTCGCTTACATCTATACTTTGTTCTTTTAGTCTCTACTTAATTGACTTCTGACCTAATCTTTATTTCTTGCTGTCTGCTTGTTTGGCTTCTTGTTTTTCTAGAGTCTTCAGGTGCACCACTGGGTTGTTTGTTTGCAATATTTCTGCTTTTTTTTTTCCCACATGAGCACTTATAGATATAAACTTTCCTCAGGACTGCCTTGGTTGTATCACAGAGGTTCTGGAAGGTTATGTTCTCATTTCATTTGATTAAGTTTCTAAAATTTTCCTCTCTGATTTCTTCAATAGCCCCACTGTTCATTCAAAAGTGTATTGTTGGGTTGGGAATATAACTCAGGAGTAGAGCACTCACCTAGGTTATGTATGACAAGCCCTACATTCAATTTCCAACACCAAACATAAAAAAGTGAATTGCTCAGCCTCAGCATTTGTGTATTTCCTGAGGTCAGTCTTGCCACTGGTTTCTAATTTCATTTCACTGTGTTCTGAATTCTTTCTTTCTTTTTGGTTTTTATTTGGACTTGCCTTTTGCCCTGTAATGTGGTCAGTTTTAGAGATGGTTCCACATGCCACTGAAAAGAATGTATATCCCCTGTCTATTGGGTGTAATGGTCTATATGGATCTGCTGAATCAGGTGACCTATGGTGTAATTTACTCTTGGTTGATTTTTGTTTTATGTGTATGTCTGTATATTACTTGTGTGCCTGGTCCCTGCTAAGGCCAGAAAAGGGCATTGGATCCCCTGGAACTGGAGTTACAGGTGATAGTGAAGTGTTGTGTGGGTGCTGGGAATTGAACCCAGGTCCTCTGGAAGAGTAATCAATGCTTTTAACTGCTCACCCATCTATCCAGCCCTCCCATTGATTTTTTAATTTAGAAGACCTAACTAGATATGAGGAAGGAATACTGAAGTTTCTCACTATTATTGTGTCAGGACTTTCTTTCTTTCTTTCTTTCTTTCTTTCTTTCTTTCTTTCTTTCTTTCTTTCTTTCTTTCTTTCTTTCTTCCTTCCTTCCTTCCTTCCTTTCTCTCTCTCTCTCTCTCTCTCTCTCTCTCTCTCTCTTTCTTTCTTTCTTTCTTTCTTTCTTTCTTTCTTTCTGTATCTTTTAGTGTTTGTTTTTTAATAAAATCAAAGCCCCCAAGATTTAGTGCATAGATATTTACAACAGTTATGCCATCTTAATGAATGATTCCTTTGATTAACAAGTAATGGCCCTTGTCTTAGCTGCTTGTCCTGTTATGATAAAACACTTTTTCTAAAAGATCTTTTTATTATGCATACAGTGTTCTGCCAGCATGTATGCCTACGTGCCAGAAGAGGGCACCAGATCTCATTATAGATGCTCATGAGCCACCATGTGGTTGCTGGGAATTGAACTCAGGACCTCTGGAAGAGCAGCCAGTGCTCCTAACCTCTGAGCCATCTCTCCAACCCCCATAACATACTCTCACTTATGGTAGAAAGGGTTTGTTTTGGCTCATGGTTCATGGGTATAGTCCATCATGACTTGGAAGTCCTGGTGGCCACAACTTGAGGCAGCTGGTCACATTACACTCACAGTTAGGAAGCAGGAGCAACCGATGGTCATGCTCACCTAGCTTTATTCTTTTTAGCCCTCGGGTCCAGGCCTAGGGAATAATGACACTCACTATTGTGGGGGGGGTTCCCACTTCAATTAACCTAATCAAGATAATCCCTCAAAGGCATGCCAAGAGGCTTGTCTCCTAGGAGATTCCAGAGTCTGACAATTTGACAATCAGTATTGATCATTATATTAATTATTCCCCCTAACTAGTTTTGGCTTGAGTATGCATTATTAGGAACGAGAATTGACACACTAGCTTGTCTGAGGCTTCTGTTTGCTCCATATGTTGCTTCTCAATCTTTTATTCTCAGGTTTTTTGCTGTCTTTCTATTTATGTGAATGTCTTGGAAACGACAACAGTCTGTCTTTTAATTGACAAGTTAATGCCACTGCATTTCAAGTTATGACTGAGAAGGATTTGCTGTTACCTGGGATTTTGTTGTTTCTTTTCTGTTGGTTGATTTGCTGGTCATACTTTTCTTGATTTCCTGGCAGTGTTGGATATTGGCTGGTTTGCTGAGTTGTACATGATGGATATCTTCCCAAATATTTTCTATTTATCTGTTCCTCTCATGAAATATATTCTTCTTGCCAAGTGGTGGTGGCATACTCCTTTAATCCTAGCATTTAGGAGGCAGAGTTAGGCAGATCTCTGTGAGTTCAAGGGCAGCCTGGTCTACAGAAAGAGTTCCAGGACAGCCAGAGCTACACAGAGCTACCACCACCACCCCACCACCACCCAAAATAAAGAAAAAAAGAAAAAGAAATATATTATCCTTTGTGTTTTGTGTATGAAATTATCTTTCTTCTTCCTCTACATATAATATTCCTTTAAATGTTTTTTGCAGTGCTGGTCTGGTTTCCATGAAATGTCTCAACTTGTGCTGTTTTGAAAACATCATGATTAAACAATAACCTTTCCTTTATTGCTTATCCCCAAGATCTCATGTTAAGATTCCAACACAAAATACATTCCTACTTAAAATTCCCAGTTTTTGAACTTTTCAACACTTTGAAAGTCCAAGGTCTCTTTAAAAAATCCAAAGTCTCAAGCTGGATGGGTGTGGTGGCACATATGGCAGACAGATCCCTGAGTTCCAGGTCAGCCTGGTCTACATAGTGAGTTCCAGGATATCCTGGTCTGTGTAGTGAGTTCCAGGACAGCCAGGGCTACACAGGGAAACCCTGTCTTGAAAAACAAAAACAAAACAAAGCAAAAAGCAAAACAAACAATCCAAAGTCTCCTAACTGTGGATTCCTGTAAAATACAAAATAAGTAATATACTTTCTTATTTCAACAAGGATGGACTGGAGCACAGTTACAATCAGATCAAAGCAAAAACAAGCTCCAACAGTGTAAATAGCTCAGTGTCCACCAGTTTGGACTCTGCTGTGGATATCGCTCTGTATGCTCTGAATGTGTTGCTCTGATTAGTTAATAAATAAAGAGCTAATTGGCCAGTAGCCAGGCAGGAAGTATAGGCGGGACAAGCAGAGAGGAGAATTCTGGGAACAGGAAGGCTGAGTCAGGAGTTGCCAGCTGCCTCTGCGATGAGAAGCAAGATGTAAAGATATCGGTAGGCCACGAGCCATGTGGCAAGGTATAGATTTATAGAAATGGGTTAATATAAGATGTAAGATCTAGCTAGCAAGAAGCCTGAGCCATTAGGCCATGTGGTTTAAATTAATATAAGCCTCTGTGTGTTTACTTGGGTACAAGCGGCCCCAGGGCCACGGGAGCTGAGCAGCAGGACCAGAAAAAACTTCGGCTACAGGACTCACTCAGTCTTCTGGGCTCCACATCTTTCCAGCTCTGCCATTCACAACACAGACAGCTTTTATGGCAGCCTCTGGCCAAATATTCTGTACACCTGCCACTGTCCTTGGTGGTCATTTCATGGTCTGTTGTCTCCAATATACCAAGGTCTCTACCCAAACTGAAGGAGCACTTTTACCAATAGCCTCTTCAGGGACTCTGATCTTGCTACATGGTTCTATGTATCAACTTATCTCATGACCCCTTTGATCCTGGGGCCTCCACTGCCACTGAGGCTGCACTTTCACTAATGGCCTCTGTCTTAGTTAGGGTTATTGCTGCCATGATGAAGCCATGACCAAAAGCAAGTTGGGGGAGAAACGTTTTATTACAATTACTCTTCCATACTATTGTTTATCATGGAAGGCCATCAGGACAGGAACTCAAACAGGGCGGGAACCTGGAGGCAGGAGCTGATGCAGAGGCAGTGGAGGAGTGCTGCTTACTGGCTTGCTCCCCATGGTTTATTCTTCTGCTTTCTTATAGAACCCAGGACCACCAACCCAGGGTGGCCCCACCCACAATGGGCTGGGCCATCACACATCAATCACTAATTAAGAAAATGCCCCATGGGCTTGCCTGCAGCCTGATTTTATGGAGGCATTTTCTCAATTGAAGTTTCCTCTTTTTGGATGACTCTAGCTTATGTCAAGTTGACATTAAAACTAGCTGGGACAGCTGCCTGACCTCGGCGCAGGGACTCCAACCCTGACATATGACAAGCCTCAGCTGCTCTCCACGACTGCTTCAAAATCAGTAATGTGTGGAAGATTTTTATACACTATTAAGTTCATCTACCCACTTGAAATGTAACCTTGGTCCCCTGGACCAACAGATTCTCTGTGCTTTTCCTTAGGACAATACTAGTTCACATAGCAAGTTCCAGAAAAGCAACGGCTACATAATAGAGAGACCCTGTCTCAAATCCTCCCAATTTTTGATTTGAAACTTTTTCATACAGCATAGTTTGATCATACTCTTTCCCCTCCTCTAACTCCTCCCAGAGCCCCACCCCCACCCCAACAGTCACCAACTTCATGCACTCACATATTCTCTCTCTCTCTCTCTCTCTCTCTCTCTCTCTCTCTCTCTCTCTCTCAGGTTTATTTACTTATTATGTATACAGTGTTCTGTTTGCATGTATCCCTGCAGGCCAGAAGAGGGAGCCAGATCTCATTACAGATGGTTGTGAGCCACCATATGGGTGCTGGGAATTGAACTTAGGACCTCTGGAAGAGCAGCCAGTGTTCTTAACCTCTGAGCCATCTCTCCACCCCATACTCTCTCTCTCTCTCTTAAGAGGAAAAAAAAAGACAGGAAGACCAACAAAAAACAAAACAAACAAAAACCCTTCAAAAGTCAAAATAGACAAACTCAAAAGAAAAAATAAAATGAAAAAGACAAAAACAAAACAAAACAAAACAAAACAACAACAACAAAACAGCCAAAACAAGGCAAAAGGCACACAAAACACCATGAGTATGATTTGTGCTGCCAACTAGTCCTGGGCATGGCGCCTGCCTGAGTATGGTTGATAGACCCTGGTCATCCCTCTGGAGAAAGCTGATTCTCCCTTTCCTGCAGGTACCGATTGTGAATAGCTTCTTGGTTAGGGATGGAGCTTTGTGCCCACTTCCCTGTCTCAGTGCTGGGGTTTTGCCTGGCCTGAACCAACGCAGGTCTGAGAGTTCATACGTGCATTAATCCCATTGTGTCTGGAAGACACTGTTTTCCTGAAATCATTCACCACCTCTGGCACATAAATCCACCTCCTCTTCTGCACAGATTCCTGAGCACCGAGGGGGAGGGTTTGATAAAGATATCTCATTTAGGACTGAGAGCTCAAAAGTCTCTCATTTTCTACACACTGTCCAGCTGTGGATCTCTTTGTTAACTACCATCAACTACAAGAAGAAGCTTATCTGACGAGGGTTGAGTGTTGCTCTGGTCTATGGGTATAGCAATTTCCAAAGGTGATTGGTTACTCTCTATAACCTGATGGAAAGAACCTATTGCTGAAGAGAAGACACCATTGACCAGAGACATCAAGCTAGTTAGTGTCCCACTGGGAGCTTCACCACTACTGACTGACCTTCCTGGTGCTGGAAGGTACTTTGTATGCTGCACTGGAGCCCTTTTGTCATCATGTCCCTCAGCAGAACAATAGTAGCAGGCTTTTCCCTTGTCCTGTAATCCATCTAGTCTCCAGTTCACGGACATCCTGTCAGACGTCAGACATAGGTTTCACCTCATGGGACAGGCCTCAAATCCAACCAAAAAGGGGTTGGTAACTCCCACAACATCTGTTCCACTATTACACAAGTATATATTGTAAGCAGGTGAAACTGATGGTTACTCTTCTCTTCCCACAGCATACAAAGTACCTTCCATCACCATGAAGGCCAGTCAGCAGGGGAAGCTCCCAGTTAAGCACTGGCTTGATCTCTCTGTTCGATGACATAAATAAGTTGTGTCTTCAGCAATAGGGCTTTACCATCGGGTTATGGAGAGTGACCAATAGCCTTTTTGGGGTGGTCAATGGGACCCTTTGGCCAATGACTCAACAATATGTAACCCATTCCTGGCACTGGAGGTTTTACTTGGTGGCATGAGATATCTAGTTGGGGCATTGTCTCCCCCACTATACCGTGGCTCCATTTAAATTCTTTTCGCACATGCATATATTTTAGGACACTTCTACAGTATCAGGCTTCCATATGGCTCCTCAAAAGGCCTGAAGTGTTAGCAAGTCCCTCCTCATACTCCCTCCTGTTCTCCCTTCCCCTCCCCCATTCAGTCATCCTCCTCTCCCCTTTCTCTCTCCACAACACTATACGCCATCTCCTCTCCCTTGGAAAACACCTTCCTCTCACTTGGTCTCTTACTAGCGATCTCACCTTTGTGGCTATTTGGATTAAAACACACACATATCCAAAGTTTAAAAACTAATATCCACACATAAGAGAAAATATGAAATATTTGTCTTTTTGGGTCTGGGCTACCTCACCCATCAGGTGATTAGAGACCACAGATTCTTAATTCAAAATGCCATACAAACAGCCCTTACAGAGTCTGTGCTTCTATTTGAAACCTCACAAGGTAGGCCTCCATTGTCTGTACTTCTTTCTGTATTATTTTCCAAGGACCCCCAAAGCTCTGGGCACTCAATGGCTTTTCCAGTTCAGTGTTCCTCACATAAAGCACTCTAAGGCATCCACATGATCAGTCAGATCCATCAAAGCAACTCTCCACTCCTGGTACTGTTTCTATTTTAGTTTTATCTCTGTTGCTGTGATAAACACCATGGCCAAAATCAACTTGGAGGAGAAAGGGTTTGTTCAGCTTATAGATTACATACGTGCTCAAGGGAAGCCAAGGTATGAACTCAAGGCAGGAATCTGGAGGCAAGAAATGAAATAGAGATCATTTAGGAAAGCTGCTTACTAGTCTGCTTTCTGTGGTTTACTCAGTCTGCTTTATTATACAATTTAGGACCACCTGCCCCAGAGTGGCAATGCCCACAGGGCTGGACCCTCCCACAACCATCATTAATCAAGAAAACGCTCCACAGATGTGTCCATAGCCCAATATGATGGAAGTAGTTGTTCTACTGAGGTTTCCTCTTCCCAAGTGACTCTAGATTGTGTCAAGTGGACTAAAAAAAACCCACTATACCTTCTATCCATGATAGCTCTGCTGTTTTTAGCAGAGTGCCAGCAGAAATCTTGGATGAATTTACTCTAATAGCCTATGAATTCCTTATGCATTTTTTTTTTTTAGAACCACTGTCTAAAAGAAACCCTGGAGTAAATATTGACCGTCATGTATCAGGGATGTCAACCTGACCTCATGCATAGGTCAGGAAGGGCCTCAGCCCTTTGTGGGTTGGACCTACAATATTTCCCTTAAGCACTTTTCTCTGACACTCTTCCTCAAATTTATAACTCTAACCTGTCAGTCTACATTCCTTCTCTCAGTCTAGAGAAGAAGCAGTCACAATAGGTGCTCAGTATGTATTCCCCACAACATAGAGAATACAGAAAACAAAACAAACAAAAGCATCTAAAGGAATTCAGAAAGATCTCAGCTGGTCTGAGTCACCTCAACTGGAAAGAGAAAACAAACAAGGGCATCCTGGCTGGAGGTGATCAGGGTTAGCAGATAAACACTGTGGTGTGGAGTCTGGGGGTTTGGGACAAAGAAAATAATTTATCTCTGCAGAAAAACAGGCCTGGAGATGTCAGCAGAAAGAGCGGGCACTAAAATCCAGGAGAACCCTCATCTCCAGTCTCCTGCCCAAATACGCCGACCCTGTCTTGGCTGTCTCAGCTTCCTGTCAGCACCTGGCAATGTATCATTTGAGTCTTCACTGGCAAAAATGCTTTCTCAAGACTCAGCCCTGGGCCACTACAAATTCACATGAGCTTTCCAGTTCTGGCTATCTAGTAGTATCAGCTCCCCCTGGTCAGTGTTGGAGGTGCATGGCTAGGAAAATTCCAATTGCTCCCCATCCCCAAACCAATAATGCAAAACAATGTGTCAAAATCCAAAATCCAAGGAAGTGGTCTGGTATGACCTCTTTAGTTGGAAGTGCACTGAACTCACCACAGGATGATAGAGTCTATTTTGGTCTTTTATGTTCAGAATCTCATTAGGCATCCAGGAAGGTGAAAACTAAAGAGAATATTGGAAGAGAATTTGGATGCTTGACCAAATGCCCATGGCATAGGGAGTTCTAGGGCTTCAGTGATTCCCTGAGGGCTCAGTGGCACTGGAAGTTTTAGTGGTGCCACCATGTTGATATGCTGTGTGATTGCCACTGTCTTGATGATGTCCCCAGCCAAGATAGTGACCAATTCATGTAGTCAGTCCCTCCAGTCACTACCATCCTGGTAACACTATTATCAAAAATGGTGGGCAATGCCACAGGTTACTTTCTGCCAGTGGGCTCAGTTCCATGATAAAAATTGGCCCGCTCACTTTCAGGGTATGAATCCCCATGGGATCTACACATCTCTCAGATTAAATGAGTATAGTTAACCCTCTTCTCTAAACAAACAATCAAGGTGGGCTAGCATGAAGATAGCAGGAGAAAGTGCCCTGAAGCGTCTGGGCCCAAAATAGCAAAGTAAAGAAATAAAGGAAGGAATTTTATGTCTATGGTCTTAACTCAAGGAAGAGAAATCTACATGACTAACCATTAACAATAACTGGGCAGCAAGGGCTGTCATCTGGATCTTGTTTTGATCCCCACTTGGCTCCTAGGTGCAAGATGTCACTGGGAAAAGAATCTATGAGAGAAGCAGAAGGAACAGGGAAGCATGCTCAGTGTCCATGGGTGGTACTGTTGCTCTAGGAGCATATGGAGAAACTGGGAAGGAGAAAACAACCTTGGCCCCATTTGGTGCCACCTAAGTGTGATGTGGGCTGAGAGCAGACAGATCTCTGGCCTTCCAAGTTGTCAGGAATTCAAACTCCTTAGAAACCAATTTGTTAAGAATAGTTAATCCAGCCAGGTGGCAGCAGCAAATGCCTTTAATCCCAGCACTCCAGAGGCAAAGGCAGATGAATCCTTGAGTTCTAGGCCAGCCTGGTCTACAGAGTAAGCTCCAGTCAGAGCTACACAGGGAAACCCTGCCTGGGAAAAAAAGAATAGTGTGAGATGCCAGCTCCAACCTTTTAAGGGTTCCTATGAGGAGGAGAGAGGGATAAGAAATATTAGGTAGAAAGATAGACAGAGACAAGAAGAAAGATAGATATGCAGGATAGCTGCTGGAGGGCCTGGGTCAATATCCAACAGCCCAGAACTTTATTCAAAAGGGCTTTTTATAACAATACCAAGGGGCAAGGCAAAAGACCTCCCCCTTGCTAGATACGGTCAAGTGTAGACCCTTCCAAACACCTGGTACCCAGGTCCGTGGTCCAATCATCCTCTTATGCAGTCCTGCTGGGTAAAGCAAGCTCAGATTTCATTAGGAAACCTCTGTGGACTCCTGCAGATCCCCCTTCTTAATATTTTAAAGGGCTCCCCATTACAAGCTTACAAGTAGCTGGAACAACCACAGCAATCCCTATGGCTACCATACTTCCCAGTAAAGGAGTAGAGGATGACCAAGATGGAATGTTCTTTTTGAATGGGTCTAAGATGTCTATAGAAGTCTTAGCTGCACCAAACCCTTTTTTAAATCAATAAACTCCTGATGCAACTGCACCAAATAAATCAATAAACTCTGGATGCAGCTGCATCAAACTTAAAAACTCCCTTAGCTTCACCAAACATTAACAGGTTAACACAAGTCTAACATAAATATTACTATACACAATTACAATTCCTACAAACCTGCATCCAAAAGCAATACTCTCAATATAACCATTAACACTTTCAAAACTTTAGCAAACATCCAAAAGCAATTTCTTAATAGAAGTATACAAAACATAGGATACAGTGAAACAAGTTAACATCAATCCACTCAAGGGACAAGATAATTTTTTAATTAAATTAAATAAACTGAGGAATATTAACTCCCCTGTTTCTTTATAATTTTTTAAACTGTATCTTGAACTTAGGTAGAAGAAAAAACCTCTTCTATTTCTTCACAAAACAGTTTCATAAACAATTCTATTTTTATATAAAATCAGTTCCACAAAACAGTTCCATTTTTAACCCAAAACAGTTCATAAGTAGAGTTTATATACGTAAATAAAGTAAACATTGTCCCATTGCAATTGAATCACTCCTGTCCATCTCATTTCTTAAGTCCAAAAAGTTCAAAAAGACTTCTGGTACCAGTCCTAAAGTTCTAGAAAGCTTTCTGATAGCAATCTTAAAGTTCCAAATATGAAGAAACCCACAACCAAAACCTTTTTGCAGTTAACAATTCTAGCTCAAACAAGCATCTCTGAAACTTTCATTCTCAGCCCCAGAGGCAATTTCAGTTAGCTTTCCCTAGGTGAAAACTGTTCCAGGGAAAAAGCTGTTAGCTGGCTGGTGCAGAGTCCTTTCCAAAGAGACTTTCTTACAGCAGCAAACAGAAACTGCATGGCTTCAGCCGCTAGCTCTGTTCAGGCTTTTACAATCCCACTCCTGAGACTCCAAGGGCTCTCAACCACTTTGCGCCATAGGAGCTCAATAGAGGAAACCCAGACACTATAAGCTGCAGCTTCCAAGGGTCCCATTACCTGCTCCACTGGCAGCCACCCTGCACTTAGCACCTTGGGTCTGGCAGGAAACACAGCCTCAGCCAGTTGTGGCTGGTGCATCCTCAGCTCCATTACCTGCTTTGCTGGAAGTCCTCCTCCACACACTTCCCTGCTTGCATGGCTGAATGCCCCTCCCAGAGTAGCCCCATGACTCTGCCTCATTCTGTTGCTGGGAGCCTGGGCTGCATCAGTCTCAGCTGCTTGTCCAGATGCCTCTGCTCTTACCTGCTGATGCCGCTTCTCTGCCTGGGGCAGGTGGTGTCTCCGCTGGGCTCTCATTGCCAGGGACTATAGCTCTGGGGAGTCTGCAGTCTCTGCTGCTGCTCTCCAAGCTGCTGTCCACTGCTCACCTCTCTCATAGCGGCTTTTTCACAGCAGAAAGCCTGCAGAACCTCAATGCTCATGCTGTCTCTTGGGCATCTGCCACCGGTGCTGTGCTAATGCCCCTCTGGTCTCAGCTGCCGAAGCCTGGCTGCTGTTGCTTATGCTGGCTCTGGCATCTGCCTTGGTGGTGGCTTCTGGAGCTTCTGAGGCTACTCAGACTGTCAAGTTTGAAGTCTGCTATGGATGCTGTTTTCTGCGTCCCAGGTCCCATCCACACTCAGAGGAAAAACTACTCTTACCCTAAGTTAAGCCTTCACCAAGACTTTTTTTTTACAACTTTAAACCTAACTTACTAAATAGATAGGGAAACAAAGACAGAGACAGAGAGAGATACTTGCTGCAGCCTAGTCCTTACTATATACAGTTTTAGCTTGTGAAGAATAAATACCACCACCTTAACCTTTACTACAAAACCAGACATGTCCAACTGCTTCCATGGGGTACTCCTACTCTCATTTACTATCCTTTGCACCCAAGTCCCTCGTTCTGGCACCATGTGTGAGAAGTCACCTCCCACCTTTTAAAGGGTTCCTATGCGGAGGAGAGAGGGACAAGAAATATTAGGTAGAATGATAAATGGACTCAAGAAGAAAGACAGAAACACAAGATAGCTTTTGGAGGGCCTGGCTCAATACCCAACAGCCCAGAACTTTTTTCAAAAGAGCTTTTTATAACAATACCAAGGGGCAAGGCAAAAGACCTCCCCCTTGCTAGATACAACCAAGTGTAGATCCTTCCAAATACCTGATATTCAGGCTTGTGATCTAATTAATCCTCTTATGCAGTCCTGCTGGGTAAAGCAAGCTCAGATCTCACTAGGAAACCTCTGTGGGCTCCCATAGAATAGTTAATCCTGATTTAAAACCTTGGTAGCTTTGTGTGGCACTTTTACCCAGTTATGAAAGCAACTGTCTAAGACACTGCTGGCACCTGCCATTTTGGTGTGTGTGTGGGGGCAGCTTTGAGCCTACCCATGCCAAGCCCCTCTGTCTGTTTCTCTCCCATCCCCTAACTCTGATCTGAAGTCTCCCTAGTGAGAAATTCTAGGGTAATCTGAGTGATGCTTTTGGGTTCATAGTGTTGGAGCCCTCTCTGGATAGAGATGCTCATTTAGGGACAGGGTTGAAAGTGATATATTGCCAGGACTTGGGATTCCATTCTACAGGCCTTGATTAATTCAGGATGATCACTGATTTTTTTCCTCTCATTCCCCCAGAAGTCCTTTGAACTCACAGCAAGAGACAGAGCCAGGATGAGAGGCCAAGTGGGAAAGGAAGATAGATGGGGGAGGCAACAATAGGAAGTTCCCTTCTCAATCACCCGAAAGAGCACGTGTGTACGGCAAATAGAGGTGGGTGAGGAATAGCTTTGTGTGACACTGTTTTTGACCCAAGGGTCTGGAAGAAACTTTCCTATTTCTGATGAGGGCAAAGAGTTTACTGTTCTTCTTATCCTGAACGAAAGGGGAGTAAGGGAAACACCAGCCAGGGAGTTCAGACACACTGGTCATGGTTGGGGGCTGCCCTGTTCCCAGAAGCTAAGAGAGATGCTGAATGATCACAACTATTCTCATGGTTTGGCTCAGTACATAACGGCTTTAATGTGTGTATGTGTGTGTGTGTGTGTGTGTGTGTGTGTGTAAAATCTTAGTTGAACTCTCACAATGACACCATCTATTGGAGCAGGAACAGGTTTGTTTTCTCCACTGACTACAGAATTCAAAGGCAGGAAAAGTTTGAAAGTGAAACAAAGCCAAAGTCTATTCAAAGAAGGAAACTTCAGCAACTTCATTAGCTTTCACAAGGAGAACCCAAAGGCGGCAAGCTGTGGCTCTTAGCAGCTGATGGTGAAGAAGACGCAGATGAGAAGGGAAAAATATGTCACTTGAGTTAATCCAGCATGGAGGACAGCCACAGAGTTGACCAGCAGTCACATGGCAGGAAGAGGGGCTTTAGAGAAAGAGTAAGGAAGCCTAAAGCATCAGAAAAATCACACCACAGACAGAAGAAGAAAAAAGAAATAGTTACAACTTCCAGAGTCAAGATTCAGAAAGGTGATGGACCCACATGGAGGCTCAAAGGAACTTCTGGAGGTTTGTTTTGTTTTTGTTTTTGTTTTTAAAATGTGTGTCATTCCCCCCAAAATTTGCAAAGAAAATAAAAACCAAACCAAAAAAAGAAAAAAAGCAACCTCTCCCCCAAATCTGCTGGGTGTGGTGGTACACCCCTTTAATCCCAGCACTCTGGAGGCTGAGGCCAACAAACAGATCTCTGAGTTTGGGGCCAACCTGGTATAAGTAGGGAGCCCTAAGTCAGCAAAGGTCTCATAGTGAGACCCTATCTCAAACAAACAAACAAAATCCACTCTTTTAATTTCACTTTACCTATTCAAACAACAAACAAACAAACAAACAAACAAACCTGTAACTATTACACATACCACACAACTCACAACTGCTTGTAACTCTAGTTCCAGGGGATCTGGATGGGTCCACTTTAACAGGCCTTAATCACTAAAACACTAGACCAATCAATATCTTAGTACCTGTGGTTTCTGAAGTCCCTGCTTGCACTTACAACCCACCCTCCACCCAGGGGCACCAGGTGACCTGCCTTCTGCTTTTCTCTGGGCTACAAGTGCTTACCTTGGCTACCTGAAACCCCCTGGTCTCCATGGGCACCAGCATGCACTGTGCACAGAAATTCGTGCAGGCACACACATAGATACATAAAAATAGTAAATCTTAAATGCTCAGTGGCAGAGTATTTGCCTCACATGCCTGTAGGGAAAAGGGGCCAACCAAAGAAACCCACCCTGGTCTTGAAGCCTGAGCCAGTGAAAGAAACGCTTTAGTCCTGAACCCAGAACCTAAGAAATACACCCTGACCCTGAAATCAGAGCCAAAGAAACACACTTTGGCTCTAGAATCAGAGCCAGTGAAAGAAATACACCCTGGCCCTGAAATTAGAACCAAAAGGCTATAAAGGACCAGTGAAAGAAACACAGTTTGGCCCTGAAATCAGAGCCATCTCTGCCCCTGACCAATGAAAACTAACCAATCCCTGGGCAGAAAAATCTCCCTGGAGAAACTCCGCCCCTAATAAACCCTATATAAGCCTCTCTGCCTGTTCAGTTATGGGCTGTTCTTTCCCACCCTGGCAGAGGCAGCCGCTCTCCTGGACTCATTCCCAAATAAATTTCTTTCTTAAAAGAATCTTGGGTGAAGATCTTCATTCGCAGGCACAGAACAGAAGAAACTTGCTGAGATGTCCCTTAAGGGACTAAGCAGAAAAAAACCTTGCTGAGATGTTCCCTTAGGAGGGCTGAGCAAGGCTGAGCAGAAAAAAGTAACAACTTTTCACTGGAGCTGGAGGAGATTGCTACATTTCGGCAGGGGGTTCCCCCTTAGCGGAATAAAGAAGCAACATCTTGGGCCATGCTGGAGAGAAGAAGAAGAAGAAGAAGAGGAGGAGGAGGAGGAGGAGGAGAAGGAGGAGGA
>CABHPH010147455.1:24839-59006 GCA_902168325.1 Peromyscus nudipes
TAAGGGATTGGAGCAAAGCTCAGCTGTAAAGGCTCTCTCTGGGAGAGGAGTAGGATTGCTGTGTCCTGCAGGGAGACCATCCCCCACTGCACCCCAGCTTTTAGGCATCACACCTGACTTCCCAACAGGTCAGGACACCTCTCCCTCCAGAGCTGTCCTGTTGCAGCTCCAGGTAGAGCCTGATTTGCCGACAAGTCAGGATAACTTTCCCTCCAGAGAAGCTGTTAACACTTACAATGCCTGAGACCCTGGCCTGGAAACTCAGCACTAGAAAACAAAGAGAAGAGAAAAAGGCTGCTGAATATAAACATAGCCATGGAATGATTGTCCCAGTGAATGAAGGAAGCACCAGATGAAGCGATTACTTATATTGTTCTATTATTAAATAAAACTTGGGAGTCAGATATTGGGGGTAAAAACCTGATAGATCCAAAGAGCGATGGAGGAACCATCAGCGGACCCTACCTTTCCACATTTCCAGATCAGAAAGGCTGGAGAATCTTTCTAAGCTCCTCCCTATTCCTTCCTGCATCTCTGTCCTAATCTGAGTCAGCCAAACACTCTATAGTTAATTCGGGCCAGCTGACTCCACCCTCTGACTCAAAGTTTAACTTTAATGGCAGTTTTGGGAGTGCCAGAGAGCAATCAAAATATCCCACAATAAATGAAGGTGTTTGTACAGGAAGAACACAATTTGAAAAGTTAATGTTAGCTTTTGAAATATGGAGCACCTTAAAATAAAGCACAGACAAGACTTCCCACTCATAATTTGTTCCACATGGTTTGTTTTCAGAATTATATTTTATTATTTGGCTTGAAATTTTAAATGGAGTTAATAAAACACAAACATATTTGTAAAGAACTGAAATCAGCATTGGATAATGTATAGAGAAATGCCTATTTTAAGATCAAGACATTACAATTGCGGTGAAGGTTATTCTAGTTTCGTTCTGTTGCTGTGGCAAACACCATGACCAGAATCGAATTAGGGGGTGCTTACACTTCCAGGTCACAGTCAGTCACTGAGGGGAGCCAGCACAGGAACTGGGGCAGAAAGCATGGGGCAATGGAATGCTGCTTACTGGCTTTCTTCCTGTCTCATGTTGAGCAGGCTTTCTTACACAGCCTAGGCCCACCTGCCTGGGGACTGTGCCACCCGCAGTGGACTGGGCCCTCCCACATGAATCATGAGCCAAGGCAATCTCTCACAGATATGACCACAGGCCAATCTGATTGGGGCAGTTCTTCAATTCCCCCTTTTAAATTGTGTCAAGTTGACAGTAAAAATTAGAACAAAGGCTATCAGTTGTGTAACATAACGTGAAAGGAATTGACACAAGAGGGGAAAAAAAAAGAATCAATATTTGAAGGAGACAATCAGGATTCCAGAATGAATTAAAAGAATGTTTGCATGCTTTGAAAATTTCTACCAAGAACTGTATACCTATATAAAACAGTGATTTAAATAATGTCAATATTCATTGCCATTGAGCCATTTTATCTGATTTTGTAGGACAAAATAGATTTTTAAGCATACTAGAATTTTGTGTTGAGTTGTAGAGGGATTTTTTTTAAGTCTACAGACAAAAGTTTAATTCCTCCAATGTGTGTTACTGCTGCTTCTGGATTTGTTGTGGAAGTGGTTTTTGAGAATTTCTACCAGATGGCTGGCAAAGATGTTTCAGGGAGTAAGGGCACTTGCTGCCCAGCCTGAGTCCAGTCCTTGGGACCCACGTGATGGCAGAAGAGAACCAACTCCCACAAGTTAGCCTCTGACCTCCACACGCATGCTTTGACATGCCTGTACACACACACACACACACACACACACACACACACAAAATTTAAAAGAATTTCTATCAAAGTGTTTATGAAATAGTTCAAGCAAAGGAAACTTTGAAAATTTCAAATTAGTAGAAAGAAATAAAGGTTTACAGATGGACGGGTAGGCCACGCTGTCCACTTAACATGGATACGGTACATGAGTAAGTGATACTGATTGTTTAATGCCATCACTGACAAACTTACAAAAGTGAAGGTTTATACAGGGATGTAGTGATAGTGATTATTATTGTGAAAGATTCACAAGCATATGCCTCCCTAAAAGACTATGTTGATGCATTTAAAAAGCATTTATCTTTACTTTTTCCTTCGGAATTGAATCTTTTTTTTGGAACGGGGGAAGGGGGGTGGGATGGGGGTGGGAGTGGGGTTGTGGGGGGTGGGAGGGTTTGGTTTTGGTTTTTTGAGAAAGGGTTTCTCTGTGTAACAGTCGTGGCTATCCTGGAACTCGCTTTGTGACTAAGCTGGCCTTTTAACTCATAGAAATCTGACAGCCTCTGCCTCTCTAGTGCTGGGATTTAAAGGACTGCGCCACCACTGTCAGGCTGGAATTGACCCTTATATCATCATTATCATTATTTAATAGCATGGCTATTACATCCATAGTTCAACAAAAGAAAGTTCCCTGTGTCTGCTTTCTATTTACCTCACCATTTCTGTTACTTTTCTTTATATTTCATAATCATTACTGAAGATAGTTATTTCTAATAGGAAAGGACTTTTAACCTTGTAACTGACTGCAGGTGTTGCGTGTGGTAAGTACATGTGATGGGAGAGTGTCCCCCACTTGTGACTTTTACAAACTCTCCGGCTCTCTTGCCCTTTTGGTGGGATAATTCCGAGTCTTGTATTTTGTACTGCTTCCAGGGATTTCCCCTTGGGACTCAGATTCCAGTGGTCCATGCTGACAGCCGTCTTAACAATAAGCCCAGCATTGGCTCTTCCTCTCTTCTCTGAAGTACTCCCTGCTAGGCTCGCTGGTCCTCCCCCACGCAGACGCAGATGCAGGCAGCCCAGTGGGCTTCTGAGGGAAGCAGTATCATTTGGTCTAACGGAGCTCACAACATCAGTATTCATCTGACTGTTTCTTGATGGTGGAAGATTGTAAGTTTGAGGCCAGCCTGGGTTACATATCAGATTCACACTGGGATCCTGAGCTGCACAGTGAAGTCTTGGGTCAAAGAATTTTTTCAGCCATGAAGAAGGATGAAGTTGTATCATTTGCAGGAAAGTAGATGCAACTGGAGGTGGTTACATTTGGGGAGTTAAATCAGTCTGGGAAGGACAAATGTTGCGTGTTTCCCCTCATCTGTGGGTCCTACACTTAATAGATACACAAAACCATACATGCACTGATGACGTAAAGTGGTCCTGAAACTGAGGATCAAAAGAGACTAATACGAAGGAGGAAGGTTTGGAAGGGAGGGCAGTGGGGTGTGTGTGTGCTCAAAGAACATTGTATACTGGCATGAAACTGGCCTTTACATAATCTGGTGTAACTACAAATAATTTAAAATATTGTACTGATATTAATATGTAGTTTGGAGTGTTCTCACCAATGGAGAAAAATGTTCCCAGTAAGGAAGGACTGATGCAAATCTCTAACCACGTCTACTGCGTTCAGGACTGGATGTCGTGGCCAGAGAAACTGGACAGAGCCATCAAAATTGTCAAGAGAGGGGTGAATGGATCTGTTGGCAGCTGACACAATCATGTGTATAAAAGGCTCTGAACACTCAGTGAAAAGACTGTTAGAACCAGGAAACAACCTCAGAAAGTTCTGGAATACGGCACCAGTGTACAAGCCTCAGTGGTCTTGCTTTCTTTTCTTTTTGGTGGAGTGTGGACTTGGACCCAGGGCCTTGCTCATACTAAGCAAGCACTCTACTGCTTTCTACATCCCCAACCCCCTGTTGTATTTTTATATACAATGGATGAGCTGAAAAGAAAATTAAGAGAACAATTGATTCACAATAGCAACAAAAAGGGGCTGGGTGGTGTAGCTCACTTTGGGGGGAGTAATAGGGAAGAATACGTAGGGAAACCCACTCAAGAGACTTGTACACTGAAAATTATAAAAATACACATGAAAGAAGACTAAGATGAATGGAAAGATAGCCAGTTTCATGGATTGGAAGAACTAATATTGTTTAAAATTTCCACACTACTCAAAGTGATCTTCAGGTGAAATGAAATTCCTATTGAAATCTCAAATGGCAATCTTTACAGGAACATACATGGAAGCTTACAGTCCATATGGAGTCACAAAATCCTCAAATAGGTAAAGCAGCCTAATCAAGAGGTGTCACATTTTTAAAGTACATTAAAAAATGCAGTAAAATAAAAACACAAAAATCAAAACAGTACGGTAATGGAATAGAAATAGCTTTATAGGTCAATAGACCAGAAGAGGTATCTAAAAATAGCTAATCCATCACGTATAGTCAACTGATTGTCATAGAAGTACCAAGAACACACCAAAGGACAGTCTCTTCAACAAATGTCTGAGTATCTATATGCAGAAAAAATGAAATTAGATCCTGTCTTACACTACTTATCAAAACCAACTCAATGTGAAAACATTTTATGTACAACTGCAGGAGAAATAATACACAGATAGCTTGAACATAAAAACAGGTTATAATTCAAAAGTCCAGGGTTATTTTTAAACAGTAAAATATTTTCTCTGTAGAAAATAGTATAAACGATAACATTTCCCAATAAGCCCTTTAAAGCAAAATAATAGCTGAATTATACATATAAATATTGATTAGATTCTGGGATACAGAAGAAACCTATCTTCATCTGTTCAGAGAGCTATGTTTTACTTAAGTTGTGTAAGTGAGATTCCTATTCATCTTCCCCTTCACTGTTTGATTTATGGCAGACGTTTTCCTATAGGCTAATCCATAATCTAAAAAGATTTTAGCCTCCCCTCCTGAAAACACAGCCAGCATTTTCTTTCATCAGCTTGATACAGTACAAATTATTATCCTAAAAAAAGAACAAATACTATAGAATTGTATTACTATAGAATATACAAATTTATAGAGACAGAAAGATTAGACGTTATCTCAAGGTCGAGAAGAAAGGAATATAGAGCAATGATTTCCTAAGTACAGAATCTCTGTTTTGTGTTGGAAAAGTCCCACAAATGGACAGTAGTATCAGGACATAATATCATGAATGTAATAAATCAATACAATTAATGTAATTAACGAATATCATAAATATAATTGTTGAATGAATACTGCAAATGTATATCATGAGTGTAATTAATGAATATCATGAGTATAATTAAAAAAATAAAATAAATAAATAAAAAATAAAAAAAGAATTTGTACTGTATCGAGCTAAAAAAAAAGCCAACTCAAAATGAAATAAAGATTCAAACATACACCATACAACCACTTGTTGTAGAATATTATTTTAAGATGTGTTACATTTGTTTATGCTGTGGAATATTTGTTTAATGATGCAAAGATATGTTGCATTCTTTTATGTTGCGTTTGTTTAACTCTGTGAGGCTGTGTTACTTTGCCTGTCTAAAACACCTCATGGTCTAATAAAGAGCTGAACAGCCAGTAGCAAGGCAGGAGAAAGGATAGGTGGGGCTGGCAGGAAGAAAAGATAAGTAGAAGGAGAAAAAGAGGAAGAGGAGCAAGAGAACAAGGAGAGGAGGACATCAGGGGCCAGCCACCCAGCCACCCAGCCAGCCATGGAGTAAGAGTGAAAGTAAGATATACAGAAGTAAGAAAAGGAAAAAGCTCAGAGGCAAAAGGTAGATGGGGGATAATTTAAGTTAAGAAAAGCTGACTGGAAACAAGCCAAGCTAAGGCCGGGCATTCATAAGAAAGAATTAGACTCCATGTGTGATTTATTTGGGAGCTGGGTGGCAGGTCCCCCAAAGGGCCAAAAGAGCAAAGAATAAAAACAACCAACAACAACCACTAGTCTACACAATGATGTTTTTATGTTCTACACCAAAAGTAAGATAATGAATGCAAGAAGAGACATGGAGATTGCACCAAATGGCAAAGATCCACACAGCAAGAGCTATTTACTCAACAGAGTGAAAAGATAACTCACAGAATGGGAGATATATTTGCAAACCAAACATTTGACTTGGGGTTTAAATATCCCAAATAACTGAGGAACTGAAACTCCATAATAAATAAATGCACACTCAAATTGTCCCTTAAAAGGGAGCCAAGGATCCGAGCAGACATTTCTCAAAATAAGATATACAAATGGTCAATCAACACGTGAAGAGACGTTCACTACCACTAACCACTGGGAGAATGCAAATCAAACCACAGTGGGACAGGCCTCATACCTGTTAGCTTGGCTGTTCCCAAGAGACAAAAGAGAGCAAGTGCTGGGAAGGAGTGTGGAGAGGGCACCCCATACGCTGTGGGGGAGGGGAGATGTAAATTGTCTTAATATAGGCTTCCTGGGAAACAGTGAGGAGGTGCTTCTGAGAGTTTAACCTAGAACTGCCGTGTGTTTTAGCGACCCCACTTCTGGGTGTGAAATCGGCACCTCAGAGAGATGGCAGCACCTCCATGTTCGTTTCCGCACCATTCACATTAGCCGAGAGACAGCCAGCTGTCAATTGGAAGGACAAAGAAAGCATGGTGGAATGTTATTTAGCACTTTTAATGAAAGGAATTCTGCCATTTTGGCCAATGTGGTTGTGAAACAGTGAACTCGGCCAAGTACAGCCTCGCTTACACTAGGCTTCTAAAACACTGACCAGAGTAGACGTGCAGACTACGGAAGAATGTTCTAAATACGTTAGTGTTTGCATGTCATGGTCACCTGAATAAGGCTGGAAAAAACAACAGGCTTGGTAGTCCCTCTTCCTCCTATCTACAATGAACTTGGTAATTTGTTGTAGGGCTTTGGGGAAAGGAAGTACCACGGACTCAACCTCCTTGGCTACGCCACTGTGGAGTTCTTCCTAGGGGCCTTAATCCACGGCTCTGGGTCTGAGAATTGGCTCAGGTTTGATTCTGATTGTTCACTGTGGCAGCTGGCTGTTGGTTCCCTCTTCTATACCCTTGATAATTTTTGGTTTAAAAGTCAACACTGAGCTGACTAGCCAAAGAGCTCCTCCCTAGAAACACATGACACATCATCCATCATCCCTGAGCCCTGAGGCAAGGTCTCAGGTTACCAGTCTGGTTTTGTTAGCCACTGCCTCTGACATTTAAGTGCCCTCTCTGGCCTCTGACAGTTCAGAATCCTGCTTCCCGGAATTGCTACCGAGCAGCCTAGTTTTACAAGCACAGCTTCCAGAGGGGACCTGCTCCCCAGTTCCTTGGAGTGTGTCCTGTTCATAGTGCACAGAGAAAATGGAAGCCTTGAGCCTCTTAAGGACCTAGGTCCTGTTTGGTCATGAGTTTGAGTCCATTCTGGGCTGCAGAGCAAGACTTTGCCTCAAAACAACAAAATCTAGGAAAAGATGCCCTTGCACGAATCGTCTCCTGTTTCGTCCCGGGGGTGCATCTGCACCCACAGCCCTGATGTCTATTAGCATCAATGCAAGAGACAGTGCCTTATCAAGCTATGCTGAGACCACAGTCACGGGTGGAAGAGGGAGGTGTGTGATGGAGAGAAGCAGGACAACTGTCATTTGGAAGACATTTGTATTAGGTGAGGACATGGCCTCCTGGTGATGGAAAGCTATTCTTTCTAAAGTCCAGGGAGGCGCTTTACCAACCTATAGACTTAGGGGAATGCGGGATTGTAAGACTCTCAAACCTGAATCCCAGATCTCAGAGTCCTATTTCTTTTGGGGGTCTTGAATTATTGGGGTTGCGGATCCTGTCTTTTATGCAATTTACTTATGTTTACAATCAAGTCTTGATCCCCAACCTTTTAGCTCAGTGTGTCTTCTAGCTGCAAGCAGGAGACAAATGTCCCATGGAGACCTTCCAGGTCCCCAGTGAATATACTAACCTAAACTGGACAGGGTCTTGCCATTCTTTTTTTTTTTTTTTTTTTTGGTTTTTCGAGACAGGGTTTCTCTGTGTAGCTTTGCACCTTTCCTGGAGCTCACTTGGTAGCCCAGGCTGGCCTCGAACTCACAGAGATCCGCCTGCCTCTGCCTCCCGAGTGCTGGGATTAAAGGCGTGCGCCACCAATGCCCGGCGGGTCTTGCCATTCTTATAATCACCAACGCCACCACATCTTTCATTCTGGCACTAGTGATGGATCTTTTATTCCTCTTCCAACTGTGTGTCTGCCTGGTCTATGACTGGCAGGGGGCTTGTTAGTGGGATGAACTCACAGTCCCTCAACACCAAAACCAGGGTCCTTTTGGCTATCGGGCTTTTTCGCAATGTCACCCTCAAATCTACTCCTGAGACCCACAGTCTAGGTCAATTCTGGTACTAAGGGCTCAGTTTAGGATTCCTCAAAAGTGGAGTCTGAGGCTTTGGGTATCAGGGTTTTGTCTGGGAGACGATCCTGACAGTGGCTTGTTGAGGAAGTGGGGAAGTGAGATTAGAAGCTGGTCACGTTAATAAATGACATGATAGTGAGTGGCTACCTCTGAGGTCCCCCGAGGCTCAGCCCAACTGGGGAGCCAGGCAGAGCAGCCCTCAGGCTCACCCCCTGTTTGAATTTGGTCTGCACTGCACGTGGCTGAGGAACACTGGAGAAAATTGTCACAGGCACAAGAAGTTGTTGGCAAGGTGTGAGACTGCTGTGACCTCTGGGTAGGCCAAGGGGGGGAGCCACACACCAACTGAGCCATGGGCTACTTAAAACCCCTGCTCCCCCAGGGCCCACGAAGCTCCAGACAGTGCCCAGATCTTCCGCACAAGCACGGTTTATCAAGATGCTCATTCTGCAGAGGAGAAAACGGAGTCTTCAAGAGACTCAAAAGTCTCAGGTTGTCACAAGAGCTCCCAAGTCGTGTCCTGTCCACTTCTCCCTTTGGGTCCTCTGCTCTGCCCTGGTCACACCCATCCACTGTTTGCTTCCTGAGCAGACCACACCGGTCTTCATCCCTTCCTCCCTCCCTCCCTCCCTCTGCAGTTTCCTTTGCTGGAATGATTTTTCCTTTTTGCGACTGCATGCTGGAAGGCAGCTCGAGTGACCCCTGCCCCCTCCAAGCACCGCCTCCCACCCTGTGCTTGCTATGGGACCGCTGCTCTTGTGTTTTGTTTGTAGTTCACACGTTTGTGCCCATGTCAGGAGACTTGAGCAAGTGCTGGGGGGGGGGGTATTTGCTGTGTGGATAAACGGCCGCTCATCCACTGTGATTTTCTCTCTTTATTAGATTGGGCTCTTCCTACCTTCTTAATATTCCAAAGATTTTTCAGGGTCATGTGGTAGGATTCCAGAGGCAGCAAACCAGGTTTTCTTAAAAGTTGTTTTCCCCAACTTTTGAAGCTTTAGAAGGATAGGAAACATGGGGAATTTCTCCTCACCGCATCTCAGCACCTACCCCAGGCCTGAACTGGAGAGGAGCTCCAAAAAACATTAATTAGTAGCCCTTCCCCCCCCAGGCAAGCATTCTACCAAGGAGCTATACTTCCAGCCCAATAGCCGAATAAATTACTGACTAGTTAATATTGTTTCTGTGGGTTCACTCATTACTCCTATGTTCTGTGGCCTGGGGAGATGAATACCACAAGCAGGCCAGGTCAGGGGCTTCAGATCTGGTTTCTTCCTGAAGCCTGTGAGATTAAGGCTCTCAGCAGATAGTTAACCTGATGGTTCCAGGAAGCGGTGGGGCTGGAGGACAGAGAGCCAGTGGGGCCATGACTGGCTGGAGCACCCCCTGTCGGGGAACTGCAGCTACCCATGAGCCGGCATGTGTTCTGAGGGCTGGTGTTGAAAACTAACACAGGGTGGCAGAAACGGATTCTGGTAGTCAAAGGAAGTCCTGAGAGCATCAAGGATGATGACATTTGAAAGGCTGGCAGGCACACTCAGGAATGGGGAAGACACTGGTGTGCATGTGAGCCTCTGTGTGTGTGTGTGGGGGGGGGGCAGGCGGATGAATGGACAGTGTCACATAGTAAGAGTCAATATGTCATCATTGTGCAGTCAGGCATCGGATGAAGATTCCTGTAGAAACTAGGCAGATAACATAAGAGAGCTGTAATCGACTTAAGAGTGGGGGCACCTTTACTCTGGCTCTTCCTCCTGCTCACAGGAAGTGACTTGTAGCTTTCAGGAGGATGAGTTTGCCTGAGACTGTCTTTGTTTGAGCCCTTAAGGAAGGGGCTGTCCTAAGCAGAGAGCTGAGAGCTTTGTAATGGCTTTCAGAAGGCTGCTTCCCAGCTTGCAGCCATGTGGGAATTTGAGATGAGGATGGTGTGGGACAGATCCGGGCTTTATTTATTTATTTTTTCATTCTTCTCTCATATTACATCCTGACTGAAGTTTCTCCTCCCCTCCCCCGACTTGCCCCCACCTCCTCTCTCTCCCAGATCCACCCTCCCTCCATCTCCCATCGGAAAAGAGCAGGCCTCTCAGTGTTGTGGAATATTACTTCAACTATGTAAAGGTATGTTGCATTTGTTTATGCTGCATTTGTTTAACGATGTAAAGATGTGCTGCTTTGCTGCCTAAGGCACCTGATTGGTCTAATAAAAAGACGAACGGCCAATAGATAGGCAGTAGAGGGATAGGCAAGGCTGGTAGGCTGAGAGAATAAGTAGGGGGAGGAATCTAGGCTTGGGAGGGAGAAGAGAGTGAGGGAGAAAAAGAGGGAGATGCCTGGGGCTAGCCAGCCAGCCAGCCACAGAGGAAGCAGGAAAAGTAGGACATACAGAATGAAAGAAAGGTAAAAAGCCCCGAGGCAAAATATAGATAAAGAGAAACAGGTTAAATTAAGTTATAAGAGTTAGTGGGACAAGCATACGATAAGGCCAAGCATTCATGATTGACAATATGTCTCCATGTCTTGATTTGAGAGCTGGTTGGTGGTCCAAGAAAGCCTGCTACATCCCACGGACATCAACCAAACACGGCATAACAACTTGCAATAAGACCAGGTACATACCATCACATAAGGCTGGATGAGGCAACCCAGTAGGAGGAAAAGGGTCTCACAAGTAGGCAAAAGAGTCAGAGACCACCCTTGTTCCCACTGTTAGGAGTCCCACAAGAACACCAAGCTACTCAGCCATAACATATATGCAGAGGACCTAGGTCAGACCCCTGATCTCTGCAAGCCCCCAGGAGTCCCAGCCAATTGATTCTGTGGGCCATGTTCTCTTGGTAACCCTGACTCCTCTGCTCCCTCCAACCCTTCCTCCCACTTATCCCCAGGACTCCCTGAGGTCAGCCTAATGTTTGGCGGTGGGACTCTGCATCTGCTCCCATCAGTTGCTGGATAAAGTCTCTCTGGTCTCTTTGATGACGATTCTGCTAGGCTCGGGTCCTAGAACCCTCTTCAGGGAGAACAAACTGTAGGTCAAGGGTTTTGTGGCTGGGTTGGTGTCCCAAGGCTTCCACGTGAGGCCTTGCCTTGTTAGGGTTACTCTTGTAGATTCCATGGGTTTCCATTGCACTAGGTTTCCACCTTGCTCCTGAAATGCGCTCCCCCAATTCTAATGGCAGCTTTATTCATAACAGCCGGAAGCTGGGGACAACCTAGATGTCCCTCAACTAAAGAACGGGTAAAGAAAATGTGGTACATTTACACAATGGAGTACTACTCAGCTGTTAAAAACAATGACAGCATGAAATTTGCAGGCAAATGGACGGAGCTTGAAAAAAATCATCCTGAGTGAGGTAACCCAGACCCAGAAAGACAAACATGGTGTGTACTCACTTATAAGTGAATATTAGCTGTAAAGTAAAAGGTAATCATCCATAGATGCGGAGACACTAAGTAACAAGGAAGGCTTAAGTAGGGGATGCAAAGATCTGGGGAGGGGAAATAGAATAGATTTCACAAGTAGATTTGGGGCAAGCGGCTGTTCATGCCAAACCTGCTTTTAAATGTGCTGAATATTCACCCAGAATCACAAAGTGAGCTTCACTAGAATGGTTTCTTCACAGATCTAAGAGGCGTCCTTGGGAGTAGAGTGAGCTATTCCATGGAGTGGGCTCCACGGTCAGAAATTAGGGACAGAGACATAACAAGGGAGCCAGGAGAAGCAAGGAAGGATTCTTCCCTGCAGCCTTTGCAGGAAGCCTGGCTGTGGACGCCTTAATTTCAGACTCCTAGCCTCCAGAAGTGCCAGAGGATAAACTTCTGTTTTGTAGCTGTTTGTGGCTAAGCCTTAGGGGGCTAATGCAGTTGGTAGTGATTCTTTTTAAAAAGCTACGTGCTGACCCACAGCTCTGGAGAAGCGCTACATCTGCAGGCCGATGCCGGTTGCCAGTTGTCAGTGCACAAGCGTGTGTGTGTGTGTGTGTGTGTGTGTGTGTGTGTGTGTGTGTGTGTGTGTGATCTGCTGTGTGCAGAGGGCGGCGGTGAGAGCCAGAGGGAACCCCTTAGAGAGTGTCTGGGGCAAGCAGGAGGACTTCAGCGCAGACCCATGCAGGAATGTGGTGTTGAGTGCCCTCTGCTGATGGAGAACTGTTTTGGAACGCGGGATGAGCACAGCACCGAGTCACCCGGCCCTTCAGGCTCGGTTGACTGAGGGTATTGGGACTGCAGTGTCAAAGGCCAGAGCAGCGAGTCTGCTCAGTTTGACATTTTGAGCTGGAAGACTCTGTGGGACACAAGGGTGGAAACGAAGAGGAAGCAGTTGGTGTGTGGGTCTACACTCAGCATCGAGAGTTCTGGAGGTATCTGCAGAGAAATCCCTGGAGAAGGAAAGCCGGAGACCGGTGTCAAAAGAGTGTGGAAGGTTCTGGAACAAGGGAAGGTCCGTGTGCTGCTAAGCTGTAGCTTTAGCTAGTAGAGAGTTTCTCTTATTGTTCCTTTAGAAGATTCTCAGTGCTCCTCGAGAGAAGGGGGCCTTGAGTGGGCATGGCTTCTCATTTCAGAGAAGTGGGGTAGAGGTAGGAGTCAGCGCCAAAAGAGTAATGTGCGGAGGCAGTGGAGGGAAAGACTGGGCAGTATCTGTGGGTGTGGGAGGTGGGTGGTGGTGCTGAGGAAGTGGGAGGGGTAGCTGAAGGGGGTGCATGAGCGAGGAGTCGTTTTGGGCAGGAGGAACTCCCCCCCAACCCCCCCAACCCCCCCAACCCCCGTTTTCAGAGGAACACAAGAGTCAGGCCGGTGGTGGAGGATGAGATGGCTGGTGGGAGGTCATTTGTTGAGGGGACATAGTTGACGGCGAGATAAAGTCTGGGGTCATCTAGGGATGTGCATAAGGAGAGGCGATCATTTAGCTTCCCAAAGCTCACCCCAAGGCTCCTTGAAGTAAGCTTGGAAGCTCACTCCCCTTCCACAGTTAGGGGAGAGTCCGATGCATGCATTCTTCCTGAGGTGTGTGCTTGGCACAAGGGGCTATGTCCTCAAGTCCCTCTTTTTTTTTTTTTTTTTTCTCGAGACAGGGTTTCTCTGTGTAGCTTTGTGCCTTTCCTGGAACTCGCTTTGTAGACCAGGCTGGCCTCGAACTCACAGAGATCCACCTGACTCTGCCTCCCGAGTGCTGGGATTAAAGACGAGTGCCACCACTGCCCCTATTTTTGGCTGTAAAGGCTAACTGTATTCGTGGCGTGTATGTCTGAGGGCCACAGCACAGCAAAGGAAGAAGCAGATTTTACCACAGTGGTGCATGTCTTTAATCCCAGCACTCGGGAGGCAGAGCCAGGTGGATCTCTGTGAATTCGAGGCCAGCCTGGTCTACAGAGTGAGTTCCAGGAAAGGCGCAAAGCTACACAGAGAAACCCTGTTTCAAAAACAAAAACAAAAACAAACAAACAAACAAACAAAAAGAAGCAGCAGATTTTATCAAAGATGCAGATGGGACTGAAACTCTTCTCTATTACAGCCCAGGGCCCTGCCGAAGAGCCCAGCATCTTGTTCCTTGTCTCTTTCAGGCATTAACCAAGCCCTTGCTTGGAATATCTTGTGTACACATCTGGGTTCCTCATGCCACCCTGCCGAGGAAGGGAGGGTTCTACAAGAGAGATGGTGTGTGTGTGTCATAGTGAGTACTTGACCCAGGATCACCTAGCTGTAGTTGAGCGACTCTCAGGGATCACATGCATCTTGTTGTATCAACAGGCTCCCTCTCCTGGTGCCACCTGAGGGGCCGGCTCAGCCCCAGACCTGGTGCCAGCTACACTGGACAGGAAGTGAAGAACTTGGGAAGCGTGTCTTGGCATAGGCAGGCACTTTCTGCCCCCTGATATGTGGGAGGGCACAGTGGGAGAAAGAAGAAAGTGGCCTAATCTTGAGCCCTGGCCCTGGCATTTCCTAGCATTTGATTAGGGTGCCAAGTCCTTTCAGTCATTCTGGGCCTCAGTTACTGCATCTGGAATATGAGAAAAATGCGTCCCCCCACCCCACAATCAGTAGCAGTTAAAAACCTGGAACCCAGGGGCCCTTCTTTCCGTGACGTCATCAAGATGGCAGTTGGTGTGCCAGACTGTTCTAGGACACTGGATATGTTATCCCATTTCCTTGCAGCAACCCTGTGAGGAAGGAAGCGAAGCAAATCTAGAGAAGTCAAATGACTCGGCCACTAAACATCTAGGGATCCTAATGTCTGGACAGTTCATCAGTTTGCATAACTCTACACGATAAATCGAGTGCACAGCACCTTACAGGTTGGGATTATGCAATGTCATACCTTACAGGTTGTGATTGTTCACACATGAAGGATCACTATGGTTAGCGGAGTCCTCCCTCATCACTCTGTTTCTCCCGAGCTGTCTTTTTCACAATGTCTTTTTGGCAAGTGTGCATGTTCCCATTTTGTGCTACATCGTTTTTTGTGGCTACCCTGGTCTGCTCCATCGCCTAGGCTTTCTTGTCCTTTGCTGCCCCCCTGTGGCCCATGGTGGAAACGCCGTTCTTCGTGGGCATCTACCCACTGCGCTCGGAGCCTCTGAGGCTGCAGCTGGAGGCGAGCACCGGTGAGGTTTGGCACTCGGCCTTTGCCTTGCCTTGTACCCTGCAGGTGTTTTTCATTTTTAAAAATCTCGCTTTTGGAGCGAGGCCGTGGTTCTGTTCTTAGTACCAGTCTGTAAAGAGGACGTTGCCTTGAACAGTGGAGAAAGTCACCGGTGCGACTTGCCCCAAAAGCTTCCCTTTCAAGGGAAGGGTTAAACAAGTTTAAAGAAAATAAGGGGTGGGGGCGCGTTATTTCCTGCTCAGGGCTGATGATGTCCTGAGGCCAAGGGCAGACAGCCTTGGGGTTTGAACCAAGAACGTCTTTGGGAGCGTTTCCCACTTCACCCAGGTTCTTTTCACAGCCTGCTTATCTTGCCAAGAAGCCTGGCTATTCTTACACTGTGTTATGTATGTTCACGGCATTTAACTCCTGGGCTTAAGTGTAAATATTCTTAATTGCACGAGGGGCGCTTATCACCCTGAAGAGATGAAATCACAGCGAGGCCTTTGCAGTGAACGAGGACGGCGGCCCAACACCTGAGACCATTAAAACAGCGCAGATCTTACCGAAGTATTCAAACCTGTGAGGACGAGGAGACTAGGAAGCAGTGGGATTAACTCTCCACAGCTTCATTGAGGCATGATTGACAAAATTGTATATATTTAAGGCTTCCAAATTAATGCTTTGAGGATAGACATTGTGAAATGATTGCAGCAGTCAAGCTAATGAACATATCCTTCCCTAGAATCTTCTGCTGCTGCAGGCGCCCCGCCCCCCTTCCCCTCCTTTTTAATATAGCAGGAATCTTGAGGCTTACCCTCTTAGTGCATTTTAAGCACAGGATATATCTGATACAGCCCGGCATTGTGTGATTCCACTGGCCTCTGAAAGTTGCAGCTTACCCCCGGTGGTCCACTCAAATGATTGGGTTTACATTCACATCCTGGGTGTTCAGCTCACCACCCTTCCCAGCCTCGTGGGCTCTCAGTCACAGGTGGGAGACAGGAAGGTGATAGTGGGCGTGTCAGGGGACACCCAATGAGGTAGCTCAGCCACCTCCCCAGGAGGCCCACACTCAGACTCACATGTGCTGGTTCCAATCCTATTTTCAGTTTTTTTTTTTCTTTAAAAATCCCTCAGTTTTGGAGGCAGGCTGGGGGTGGAGCTCAGTAGGAGAGTATAGAGTGAGTGTGGGTGAGGCCTTGGGTTGGAGCCCCAGCACAGGGCTAGTCTTACCTGTCAAGTCTCAAACACAGGACAAGTTCTGTGAACCATGTTGTGTGTGAGCCCAGTGCCTAAGGAGCGATAAGAGGGATTGAATTCTCTGGAACTGGAGTCACATATGGTTGTGAGCCAGCATGTGCTGCTGGGAACCCAAACCCAGGCTCCCTGTGAGAGCCATTTCTCCAGCCACTGAGAGCGGCTTCCGAAGCGCTGGGGGCTTTGTTCTTGTCTTTTGTTTGTTTGTTTTGTGAGACAGGGTTTCTCTGTGTAGCCCTGGCTGCCCTGGTACTCACTCTGTAGTCCAGGCTGGCCTCGAACTCAGAGATCCACCTACATCTGTCTCCTGAGTGCAGGGCTTAAAGATGTGACCACAGCACCTGGTTTTGGTTCTGTGGTATTCATCTCCCCCCCCCCCCCGCCACTTTTTTTTTTTTTTTTGAGACAGGGTTTCTCTGTGTAGCACTGGCTGTCCTGGAACTCTCTCTGTAGACCAGGCTGGCCTCAAACTCACATATCCACTTACCTCTGCCTCCCGCGTGCTGTGGTGTTCTTTTAAATGTTGAAATCAACATGGATTCAGGGCTATTGTCTACAGATCACGTTTACCAGTTGTGCCAATGGGGTCCTTGTGAGCAGCAAAGAGCTCCAGGCCGTGCATGGTATCTGGTTGTTCTCTCTCTCTCTCTCCTCTGTGTATACATGTCCACATCTGTGTGAGTGAGTGTGCAGGCCAGAGGTCAGCAATGGGCATCTTCCTTGGTTGCTCTCCACCTTGTTTATGAGGCAGAGTCACTTGCAGCCAGAGGCTGCTCGATGCAGCCAGTCAAGCTAGCTAGCTTGCCCTCAGGGATTCCCTGCCTCTGTCTACCAAGACCCAGGGTTACAGGCAGGTTCTGAAGCCCACTGCTTTTGCATGGACGTGGAGTACCACAATGCTGGTTCCCATGCTTGCACACCAGTGCTTCATCATATGGGCACCTCCGCAATGCACAGATGCTGTATTGTATCTAACTTCCTAGAACTGGAAGCAGTTTCTCAGTTTTCCTTTGTCCCTGTGACATGGACATTTTTCAGGAGCATGACAGGCATTTTGCAGGATGTCCTTCAGTTTGAGCTTGTCTGAGGATACCTAGCCATGGTGTTCAGGCCACGCATCCCCGCAGGAACTTCAGCACTGGCACAGGTTTCTCAGAGCATCTTCCTGGGCACGTGGTATCTGCTCGCCCCACTGCTGCTGAGCTGAACCTTGATTACCCGATTAAAGATGTGACTGCCCAGTTTCTTCAGTGTAAAGTTATTGCTTCTCCTTTTGCAATGAACAACTATCTATCACTGGTTTGACATCATTTGTGGGGCTCACTTCTATTGTTCCAGAGTGTTACCCCATCGTTTTCTGATCAATTCCTTCTTTATTAGTTGTTTTCTGCTCTAAGGAAATGCTCTCCTTCCTTGTACATATTTATTTATCAAGTGGTGTCACTGCGGACTCACAGATCTCTGTCAATGAGTTATAGTCTGTTATAACTGATGTGTATTTGTTTACTCAAGTTGTTCTAGACCTGTCCACTAGGAGCCCCTGAGCTGGCTCTTACATCCTTTTGATGTGTCTCTAGATGTCTTTGAGTACTTAGTGTCACAAAAAGATGTGCAGGACGCAGCAGCCATGTCCTTTGCTCCACGTCCTTTGGCCATCCATCTCTTCAAGGAGCCCTGGTTATTTTAGCAATGCTTCACGTGGAGACAGTCAAGGACAACCAGGCAGGCAAGGAACATTCCCAGAAGCTAGAGGTAGACCAAGTCAATGCAACCAAGTGGCCAGCTCACCAGCCAATCAGATAAAAGGTGTTTGGCAGAAGGAGATAAGAAGGAGGGAGATAAAAATTTAATGAAGAAACCCGACACATGATCAATATCCTGAGAAAGCAGCAGCAGCAGACTAGGATGATATCAAAATAAATAATCAGAGGGTAGAAGAAGCTCTTCGTTGTTAAGTATTTGGGAGTGTGTGAGCTTTCTGTTACTTTAACAAAATATCTGAGATAATCAAGTTATAAAGAGAAAAGGTTTATGTTGGCTCACAGATTTGGAGGTTTCAGCCCATAATTGGTTTGTTTGGTTCCTCTGGGCCTGTGGTAAGGGGGTTTACCTCATGGCTGGGGAACAAAAGATAAACACGAAGAGCTGAGTGAGGCCTTACAATAATCTTTGAGGTCATGTCCCCTAAATACTTAATGACTTCCCACTTCGGTCCATCTCTTAAAGTTTCCTACTCCCTACTAGTGCCAGTCTGGGGAGCAGCTCTTGAACACCGTTTGTCAGGCCTCAAATTATACATGTTAAATTTAAACCACCTTCAGCTTCATCTGTACATCCTTTGGAATTTTATCCATTGGTCAATCATATGGCTGGTGGTTTTGGCTGCATTAGATAATAGTTTTCGATGACCTGAAAACTATTTTCTCAGAATTAGTGAGCTGTGATGTAACAGGTGTGGAGCTGACATACTCTATATGATCAACAGTGTTTCCGTTTGCCTAGGTTCTAGCTAGGAAGTCTGCAGACTGTGAAAAAGGACCATGTAGTGAAGAATTTCAGCTTTGGGAGAGCACACTGTCCTCACTATATAGTCTACTTTGTATATTTTTTACAGCTTTAAAAGTCGTAAAAATCGGGGCTAGAGAGATGCCTGAGCAAGCATGAGGACCTGTGTTTCCATCCCCACCGCTGATGTAACAACGACGAAAAGCCAGACATGACTGTGTGAGCCTGTCACTCCAGCACCGGAGTGGCAGGTTCAGGTTCAGTGAGAGACCCTGCCAGAAGTGAATGAGATCGAGAGAAGAGAAAAAAAGCATCCAGTAGCCACCTCACACATGCACAGGGACATGGGTGCACACAGGTACACACATGCACACATCACACACAGACAAAAGAAAAAGGAAGAAAAATCCCTAAGTCAACATATAAACACATTTCTATCACTTGCTGATTTCTCGTCCAGACAATCGACAAGACTCAAGCCTGGATTGGAAGCATTTGCCCATGCCTGTGGTGTAAATGCTCTTTCCAAGGCTAATCTTAAGCTACTGATGCCGTGTTCAGAGTCAGGGAGCATGCGGTAGCTCCCGTGTGAGACAGTGTCTGCACCGGGCAGGCGCCGTAGAACTGTGTCCCTCAAGAGCACAGAACGTGAACACAACACAGTAAACAAGCGTGGAGTCATGCATTTTGAGTAATTACGTAATGCCTTCTTCCCTACACAACTCGTTTAGTTGTGAGTTTATATTGTTGAACTCTTAGGAATGTAATGTCTGACCATTGGTTTGAAAGCTTTAACACTTGGCCCCTTTGCTGGGCCGTGAGTGGACGGAACCAAACCACAGCTGTCAATGATAGATGACTGTGAGGCAGCTAAAAGGAAGGACTTCCGAGGGAGAGCTTGCTGGTGTCCAGTACCCACAAACCCCTCTGTTGTCGAACACGGAATATCTAGAATATTCCCCTCTAGTGTCCTTTGCCTCTAGGTACAGGGTGTCCACTCAGGCTACTCATGAGGTTGGATGTGCCTTCCTCTGTTCCATCTTTCTTTGGGAGCAGATGTAGTCTCTGTGACTTAGTGGGTTCTGTTTTTCACAAGCAGGAGTCTGAGCTGGCCTACACATAGCTGAAACCTCTTGGGGGAAAAGGAGGCAGGAGAAGAGGAAGCCTAGGGGAGCAATCCCAACCCCAAGAGCACCAGAGTGGTACCCCCACCTCCCCGCCCCACATGGGCGGGAAAAGGAAGTAGAGGAGGAACAGCTTGAGAAGCAGGAGAAAAGGCAGGGAGGAGGCGGGGAGGTGGTTATGCCAGGACAAAGGATGATGGAAGGAGTTCATGGCCACATGGGGATGTTTGGGGTCCTTAGGAGAATGGTACCTGGGGCGGGGGTCGGGTGGGGTGGGGGGAGAGGAGGGTGCGGCATCTGGTTGCAGGTGATACAGACCGAGTGCTGGTGAGGACGTGTGTCTGGGAGGGTGGACGCCCCTGTGAAGAGCAGGCTGGTGCTAGCTCAGGATCAGGGTCGGGGAAGCCAGCTCTCTTGGCTCAGTGGGAGAGACTTGAGGGTACCTGTGAAGTGAGGGGAGGTGTTGATGATGGCTAGTAGAGAAGGGCTGACTTGAGCTCCCTGAGGGCCAGGTGCTGAGCACAGGTCAGGCATGAGCAGGACTCTTAACTTCTAAGATGGACCCGGAGGCAGCAGGAGGGGTTTGTGTTGTGTGGGGAGAGTGAGGCTCACTGAAGTGGAAGGGGAACGTTCAGGGTGGTGTCTTGAAAGGACAGGAGGGGGTAATGACAGTTTAATCCAGTGTCTGGGTACAGTGTGGAGATGCCCAGCTGAGGACCAGGACACTGGCTGGTACTGCCTTCTTCAGTCTGCTCAGAACCCTAGAGGAACAGGGGTACAGGGCATTGAGAAGTCAAAGGTGCCTGAGGTTCATAGAAATCCACTAAGGGCCACCCAGGCATCTGGAAAAGGCAAGATGGGACCCAGTGAAATAAGAGCAAACAGAGGCCCAAAGGTTCCCAGGAAGTCTAGGGCAGCCTGGTACCACAGGTCTCTAGGGAGCAGGCACAGGAATGGTAGCTATGTGGTCAGTCTGTGATGACTCCATGGCTATTTTTGCAAAACTCAAATCCACAGTTAACTTTGGAGCTCAAATTTTGATCTGTGAGATACTGATTGTCTCTCATTGTGCTCCCCCAACCCTGGAACCTCAAATCCAGTGTGTGTTTACAAGTCCCCTAGCAGCTCACAGGTCCTATTTCTCTAGGTGAGACCTTGTCCCCATCATCTCTATAATTCCCACTAGAGGGCAGCAGAGACCTGACTAAGAAAATGTCAAAGTCCCTTTCCCTAGCTAGCACAGGCTGGATGAGGGTGTCAGGTGAGGATATCTCACCTCTGCCCGCACCACCACCTATTTCCAGGCACAGCCTTCTTCCTGAGGCTCAGCTCTGAGGATCCGAGGGCCAGATTCTAGAACCCTGACTGGTCTGGATCCCAAACTATCTCTGACCCCTTACCTGCCTCAGCCCTAGTGGCTCTCTCTGCAAGATCATTGCTCCTGGAGGTGCTCCTGGAGGCTGGGGATGGATATTGATTGCATTTGTATGCAGTCCTTGGTGGTGCTTAGGAAATGTTCACTGAACCAGCACTTGGTGGTTGGGGAAGAGCAGTATGTTGGAAAGAGCCTGGCTTTAGAATCACATAGATGTAGATCTTGTTATGTGATCTGGAGCAAGCTATGTAGTTTCCTGGTCATCCAATTTACTATTCCTTAGGATATAGTAGTGTTCAACTCTAAGGGGTGTGTTAGGGATCAGACAAAACAACAGAGATGTGTGTGGTGCCAGGGGGCATTGTTTAATAAAGGGTCAATTGCTGTGGTGCAGTGTGGAGGGGCGCCAAGTAATTGGACAGAGGAGTAGGTGAGAGATAGGGATGTGGTTGCCAGAGATGCTTCTTTTTGCAGTAGATGGTGATTAGTACAGAGACCTGCAACCAGTCAACGTGCAGAGAACAAGAGACTGTGGCGTGCTTACCCTTAAATAAGACATCATACCCTGCCCCTCAAGGCTGAGGGATCATCTTGGAAGATGAGGTGGGAAGATTGTGAGAGGTAGTGTGTGAATGTAAACTGTTTTCCAGGCAGGACAGGTCGGCTGCACTCATGAACTGACAGCAGCTGGGATTGTGTGCAAGATCAAGGCAGCTAAAATCCTAATATGGACGGGGGAGGAGCCATGAAGCCCTACCCCTGACTCATGAGCTTTTGGCAATTGATGGCCACCTGGAGAAAGGCAGTTTTCTTCAGGAATGCTGCCCTGGGAGGGCACCCATGCTGTAGCAGGTGCTCCTACACCCGTGCACATACAAGCAGCGCTGAGTAGACTCGGTGAGTCTAGAAAAAGATCACGCGGAGTTGGGAGGAAAGAGTAGTGGGGGGAATCAGGAAGGAACTGGAGGGGAGGGAAACAGGAAGGAACTGGAGGGGAGGGAATGGGGGAGGTTTAATCAAAACACATTCTATGTATGTGTGAAATTATCAAACAATGAGAATTTCTTTTTAAAGATATGATTGTCAGAGAGAAGGCTGGATATCATGGAGGAGCCTCCGTCTGCAAGAGGAGCTCTGAGGAGCTCTTCACAGGAACCCCTTCTTCTCCACCCTTGAGTAACCTCCAGTGGAGACAGCCCCCACAATTTGGAAATCAGTTCCTGTTTACAGAAAAGTTCAAGGGAGAGTAGCCACATTTGTTATTATTATTTGTACAGAGGCACCTACGGTATAGTATTGCATCTGCCTTATCGTTACTGCTCATACATCACACACAAATCATAATTCGTGACCTGCCTGAGAGGAAGTTCCGCACATCATGACTCTGCCTCTAAATGCTTTAGTGCATGTGTTCTAAGAGTAAGGGTATACACAAGCCAACACACTATTAGCTTCACCACACTTAACATACATTGAACTGATTCAACACTTTTCTCAATTATTGACTGTTACAGGCTGAATAATGGCCTCTCGAAGGAGTCCCTCTTGTAAATAAATTTGTATTGCTTTTAAGGCACTAAATTTGGAATAATTGGTTAGCAGGAGAGGAAACTGTTACCAATGCTTTCAGGAAGTCCCTGAGCTCCGTATCGTATACAGCTGTCATGCCTCTTTAGCTTCCTTTGGCTTGGATTAGGTCCTCAGCGTCTCTCTGTCTTCCATAACAGTGACGTTTCTGAAGACACAGTGTGCCCACACTCCCTGCACCTTTCCCTCCTCCAGCTCCATTTCCCGCAGACTCGTTTCTCACTTGGGGCTGCCTGATGTTTCCTGTGATTCACTTTGCTGGCGAGCCCCCTGCGGAAGCACTGTGTCCTCCTCAGGATAACATCTGGAGCTTCTTGAGGCCAGCTGCCTCTCGTTGGAGATACTGACTTCACTCTCCTGGTGCAGGGGTTTTCACAGATACTTAAATTTGGGACCACCGGGAAGCCTCTTGCCCACCCTCACCCATCTGTGTTGCACATGGTGGGAACTGTCACAGTTTGTATCATGGCTGTCATTGCTCTGCTGGGCACTGGACACCAGGAGACAAGGACTACTTGGTCTCTTTTCTTGAGGACCACATAGCCTCCCGAGGAGCTCCTAGGCCCCGGGGGATGGCAGCTGAGCAGACTCCATTCACTTGTGTGCTCATTCACTGCACTGATGGTGACTGAGCTCCTGGTGGGCTGGGCTGGGACATAATTGGGACTGGAGAGAACCAGGGCTTCTGTTCATGGTGCTTACAGTCTACGGATGAGATGCCCAATCAGAGCACTGCCACACCACCAGCACCCAGGCCTGGGCTCTCATGTGGCAGTGGCTCAGTAACCGCCCACTATGACGTCATCGGTTTCTTTCTCAAGGCATTGCTTTGCCTCTGCTCCCAGAACAGGTGAAGAACTGAGTCCCAGAGAAGAGACATGGCTCTCTGTCCTTAAACAGGTGGCCTTGGGGGTTGTCACTCCCAATCCTTCCCAGCAGAAGTGGGGCATCAAGTTGGTTTGCTGTCCATGGGCAGCTGGAGGTTGGACATTTTGGAACCAGCCTGTTCTCCCACCTTCCTGTAGGCTGGGCTGCCTTCTCCCCCGCATCCTGCTCTGGGGCCTGGGCCCCCCTGATTAGGCCTGTGGTTATTTAGTCAGCGATAATATTGGATTTACTTTCATCTCTGAATTGCATCAAATGTCGCTGGTGACATTTAGCTGACACACAAGGAGGAGGCTGGCATTTTTAGGCTGTCAGCCTGTTACAGATGTAAAAGCGGATTGTGTTGGGGCATCTGGTTTATTGTTAATTAGATGGAGCCAGTGAGGTCTCTTCAGTGAGTGGGTAGATAAGCCCCTCCGAAGCTCCTGCTTCAAACTGACTTCAACCCCCTCCTGGAAATTAGCATGGCCTTGCCAGTTTTCCCATTGTGATGGGAACAGCATGTGAGAAGTTTGGGGAGCAAGTGACAAAATGCATTATCCTCCATCTGCAGGGATCCTCATACCTCAGCCATGCCCAGATGATTGCTGTCTTTCTCTTTTGGCAAGAGGGTGAAGGGAAGCAGATTAGGGTAGCCACTCGCCTGGTTTTAACATTTATGTGTCTGCAGATGTCCGTGGAATGCTTCCTAACTGTCTCAACCCAATATACTTCCTTAGTCTCTTGCCTTCGCTGCCCCCATCTGTTAACTGTGGGGATAAACCAAGTCCTATTTGATGGAGTTGTTATGAGAAGTAAGTGAACTAAATACCCAAGGTGCTTAGAGGAGTGCCTGGAACTCAGTAGGCGCCATTTACCTTTCTCCAACCCTGACCGGCACAGCTATGATGAACAGGAACTGGTGTGCAGGGACATATGAGGTGGCAGAAGACACTCACTTTCCCTCTAGTGACTCTAAACCTGATGAAAGGGATGGGCATCTCTATTACCACTGTCCAGACTCTAGGGAAGGATTATGTTACAATTCTGGCTTGTGAGACTTCAGAGTTCTCTGAGTCTACACTTAAACATTCTCTGAATTCATGGCGCTTACATTCAATGGGTTTTTGGTTCTGTGTGATTCTAAGTGCCAATAGGTGATCTACAGTGACAAACGCTTTCCCTTTATTGAACTTGTCCCCCTTTCAAGGGCACAGAGATTATTCTCCAACTTATCTGGTAGTTAGTTGGGCAGAAATGATAGAGGTCATTGTTAAGTTTGTATCTTAAGTCCTCCTTGTCCCATTTCTCCAGCTGTGGCTGATGGAGAGCACCCTAAGGCCCTCTTGGGAAGTGGAGCCACAATGTAGAAGGAGCCCGGGTCCCTCAAGGAGCATGTGAAAAGTTGTCCATCCAGGAATGATAGCAAGGAACAAACTTCCATTGTGTTGAGTCATTGAGATCTCAGAATTTACCTGATTCAGCAGCTGGGAAAATGTTCACAGATTCAGTTGCTTTGGGGGAAGATGTACAGAACTGATGGGAAGGGTGTTGGAACCTTCCCTGGTAGAGCCTCCTTTCCATCATTATCCCATCACCCTTCCTATGGACCAGATCCTTTTCCCAGCTTCCCTAGACCTCCAGCTTCGCAAATGTAGGTCAAGGCTAGCCCCACCCTGGGTTAAGTGTAGACTATAGAAGAGGGGACAGAATGCTGCTTGCTGAGGTCACACTCAGAGCCCCTGCCTGTTCCTACCCTGCAACCAATATGGAAACTTGGCTGGAGTCCATGTTCTTGTGGGCCCCATCTCTGAGCAGTCTGAGGCTCTCACATCAGCCCCTTCCCCTTCTCTATGGAGAAGCCTCCCAGCATGCCCTGTCCCCTTCTCACCTGCCACCTGCACCTGCAGACCTTGGTGTACTTGTTGTAATAATCTGCTCCTCCAAAGGGAAACTGTAATGTGTATGTAGGCTGGCCTGGAAGGGCTATGGTTTCAGCTGGCACTAGCTCAAAAAGCAATAAGGCCCATGTAGTCGCAAGATTTCCTGTGTCCTGCCTGGCCCGAGGTTGGGGCAAATCTCTCACCCACAGTCCTGCAACCTTTTATAAAATAATCACACAGAGTGCCAGGCGGCGGTGGCGCATGCCTTTAATTCCAGCACTTGGGAGGCAGAGTCAGGTGCATCTCTGTGAGTTTGAGGCCAGCTTGGTCTACAGAGTGCCTCCAGGACAGGCACCAAAACTACACAGAGAAACCCTGTCTCAAAAAAACCAAAAAAAAAAAAAAAAAAAAAGATCACACAGAAGCTTAATATTATTTATAACTTCTCAGCCATTAGCTCAGGCTTATAACTGATTAGTACTTACACTTAAATTAACCCATAATTCTTATCTATGTTTAGCCACATGGCTTGGTACCTTTTCTCAGTTCTGCCTTGTCATCTTGCCCTCCTCTGTGTCTGGCTGGTGACTCCTGACTCTGCTCTTCCTCTTCCCAGAATTCTCCTCATCTCTCGCCTTACCTATACTCCCTGCCTGGCTACTACTGGCCAATCAGCGTTTTATTTATCAGCCAATCAGAGCAACACATATTCACAGCATACAGAATGACATCCCATACCAGGCCTAAGAAATGTTGCCCCTGCCTGCATCTGGCTGGGGTCTGAATTTTGAAAACAACCTTGGGAACTTGGGCCACGGGGTGGGTGGTGGTTAGCAAAGGCACTGGGGTCGGGGAAGTGCTGGGAACCCTGTCCTTTCTGTGGGAAGACCTCTCTTTCCCTGTCCTGTGCTACTTCCTCTGGGATGTCTTTCTGGTTTCTACTGAGTTGTTGCCTCTTCCCCTTGGCCTCAGTCTCTTCATCTGTAGAAGGCATATGGCCTTCCCGAAGGTTGTGCTAAGGATAAACGAGACAACATAGGCTGGAACCTGCTTGAATTAGGGTGGTAGCTGCGGTGGATCCTGGCATTGGGTATGAGGAGACTCCTCAGGATTCTGGTTTGTAGGGTGGTGGCCTTGGCCTCAGGATGCCAATATTAAGAGCTGGAAAGCAGTTATGTTCACCACTGTCCCTCCAATGTGCAATATCAGGGCTCGAACCGAGGAAAGTAGGGCATGCATGGTCTGTCTGTAGGAGGGACAAGGGCTGAGTGGAGCCATTTGTCTCCTGAGAGGAAGCTCCTTGAGTGGCAGCTCTGAGCTGTCTCTCAGGCTTCCAGCAAACACTACCAAGTATAAAGAGGATGGGATAAGAGATTAGGGAGCTAGCTGGTAAAGTGCTGACTATGTAGCATGAGGACTCCAGTCTGATCTCTGCATCCACGTAAGAAGTTGGATTTTGGGCTGGAGAGATGACTCAGTAGAGTTAAGAGCACTGGTTGCTCTTCTAGAGGACCTGGGCTCAATTCCCAGCACTCACGTGGTAGCTCCCAACCATCTGTAACTCCAGTCCTCTGGGATCTGACACTCTCTTTTGGCCTCTGGAGGCACACGTGTGGTGCACATGCATGCAGGTAAAACACCCATACATGTAAAATAAATGAATAGGATGTTAAAATGTTGGGTGTGGCTGTGTGCTCTTGTAATCTCGTCCTTAGAGAAGCAGAGACAAATTCCTAGGGTTCACTGACCAGCCTACACCAAATGGTGAGCCTCAGGTCCCAGTGTGAGAAATATCATTTCCAAAAATAAGGTGGATGGCAATTGAGAAAAAAAATCTGAAGTTGACCCCTGGTCTCCATACACATGTGTACATGCACCTGTATACACTTCATGCATACATATGTGTTCAACACACATGTACACACACACAGACACATACACAGACACAGACACAAGCAGAGACACACCCAGTCACGGACACCCAGACATACAGACACACATAGACACACAGATACACACACACACACACACACACACACATACACACACACACACACACACAGATACCCAGACACACACCCAGATACCCAGACACACACACACACACACACACACACACACACATGGACAGGGTGGGGGAATAAGTGCTCATGGAAGCTCACTGATGAGAACTGGTGTAATCTGGTGACCTCCACCTCTAAAGATGCTGAGGTTCTGAGAGGATAATCAGCTGCCACAACCGTCAGACTGGTTGGAACCCCAGTCTGAGGGACCCAGTTATTCCAGGTCGTTCCCTCTGTTGCCCAGTTATTCCAGAGTCTGCATGGGCAGGGGCAGCAGCTGCGGAGAACCAAGAGTGCTGTTGAGGACAGCTGGAAAGCTCTGAATGCCACTTTGCAGAAATCATGAGCCTCCTCCTGGGCCAAGAGAAGGAAGCCGGGGTCTATGGACTTGTCATTCTCCATCCCAGAGATGGCCTTCCCCTCCAGCTGGCAGGGCAGGGAAGCCAGCAAGATGGCAGTGATGCCTGCTCCCGGCAGATTAGTGCTTGTTTGCGAGGACCACACACACTGAGCCTTTGCTCTATGCAAATAACAAACGAAAAGGCAGGCATTGGTGTGGCGCAGCTCCACAGTCCCAGCCAAATCCTGCTGTCCTTGGGAGCAGGCAGAAAGCTGCTTGTGGACTGACGGATTCTATCTACCTTGCATCAAAACAGAGAGCACCTCTGCAGCCACACCCCGCCTTTCCCCTTCCAGGCGGGGCTGGGCAGAGGTGTCTTTCAGGGCTGATAGTTTTAGGAGAGGAGGAAGGCCTCTGAGATTGGAACTGCTGTGGATATTTTAGAGGGAGGCTTTTCATGTTGGATATGATCTCTAAAATTGGAAAGAGACTAAAAAAGGTGGTGATTCTTTAATGGCAAAGTCTGAGATAAAAGACTAAAATATTTATGCCACCTCTAAAACCCACCTTTTCTAGGGACGGAAATGTAGCCTCCGTGTTCTGTTACGAGCTGTCCATCCCAAGGTTGCACTGAGAGAGGAAGCATAGAAGTGTGGCTTCTCTTGTTCCTCCCCGACATCTGTGTGGCCCTGGGAATTCAGACACATATTGGCACATATTGGAGGTCTTTTCTCTGTGCCTCCTTGTGTTGTCGCTGAGTCAGAAGGTTTGGAAACCACCAGTCTCTAGTGAACGTTTGGTGACATGTCAAGGCTGCCTAGCCCACAGTGGGGAGGGGAGGTCCTGGGTGGTCCCTACCACATGTGGAGGGAGCCATGAAGAGGAAGGCAGGTCCATATATTGCAGAGAGAAGTTGTCAGAGGCCAGGTGGGAGGAACAGGAAGTGGCTTTGAAACCCAGGGAAAATGGCTCATCAGTTAACATAACGGCAGTGGGTGTGTCTTGGAGAGGCAGAGCCCAGAGGACTACATTTCCTGAGGACCTCATGCTGTTATTGAGCACAGCTCTGCTTATTACCTTCATGGTCACCCCATCCCTCATAATCTATGAATTGTAAGAAAACACTCAGGGGGTTTCTAGCCCCTCACTGGGCAATGTCAATGGTACTTAGAATAATAGTGATTGACTTTTTCTAAGCATTGCTGCTGGAGCAGATTAATGACTCAATCACCACCCTTAGAAAGAATTCAGACATGTAGATTGTTAGTAAAGTTAGGTTGGGATGTTTTTGTTAATGGCTTTGAGGTAGAAAATCTTGAACAATTTAAAGTTTAGAAAAGCATACTTTTAATAGTCGAGTGAGGGACTGGTCGAGGTCAAGGAACAAAAACAAAGGCAGCGTGGTTATGACTAGCTGATATGCTTTTCTTGCTAAAGATGGGTTGGTGACCAAAGGTGATGATTAATTTCTTGTACCCATTTTTGCCCTCAGCTTCCTGGTATGATTTAATAAAAAATTGTTGATGAGTAGGTGTGTGCTTTGAGGACTTAAGGTAGAAATGACTGATTGTTTTTTATATATAAAAGTTTAGATTTGTGATTATTTTAAGATGTTTTTATAAAATTATCTTTTGAAATAAATAAAGTTATTGATCCTTTCTTTGTAACCACAAAATGGAGCCTGCCAGTAAAAGAAAAATACCTTGCTTGCTTATACTTTGTTAATCTATTACAAGTTGCTTAGACAGAATATCTTGCTTGCCTAAAACTTTGTTAATTATAAAAGATTCATTGCTTTGGGGTGAAGACTTTATGCTGAGAAAATTAATACAAAGAAAAATGTTTAACTACTTGTGGGTTTCTAAGAAAAAACATGGAACTTGTTATCATAATGTGATTTCTTCTTGTATAAAGATTTTAATTTGTTTTTGGAAATATGTAACTTGTGGTTGTGAGGTAATCTTTTCTTGCATAGAAAATTTGTCTTAGGAGGTATAAAAGAGATAAGAGAAAAATAAGATAAGTAGAAGGAGGACATCAGGGAAGATGGAGGAGGAGGACATCAGGGAAGATGGAGGAGGAGAACATCAGGGAAGATGGAGGAGGAGGACATCAGGGAGGATGGAGGAGGAGGACATCAGGGAAGATGGAGTAGAACATCAGGGAAGATGGAGGAGGAGGACATCAGGGAAGATGGAGGAGGACATCAGGGAAGATGGAGGAGGAGGACATCAGGGAAGATGGAGGAGGACATCAGGGAAGATGGAGGAGGAGGACATCAGGGAAGATGGAGAAGGAGGACATCAGGGAAGAAGAACAAAACAGAGCAGGAACAATCAGTGTAAAGAGAATAATAAAACGAAGAATTAAACTTTGGCTCTCAGATGAAGTTCCCATGTGTGTCTGTGTGTCTGTCCAATAGTTCCCTGACTCCATGTTTCCTCTTCAGTACCTGCTGAGGGCAAGTCCCTTGGCAAGAAGTGGGCTGTGTTCTCCCATCTCCAGAACACCAGCTCTTTTTTCTGTGGGCTGATAATAGTTGCTAACTTATGAGGAATAAGACAGAATGAGGAAAGCAAAGTTCCAATGGGCTGCACAGAGGCTAGCTTTTGGCCCCTTTGGTTCAGCTGGCTTAATCTGTCTGTGGTTTGTTCTATTTCTTGTCTTTTTGTGTGTGTATTCATATGTGTTGTGTGTGGAGTGATGGTGGTGGTGGTGGTGGTTTTTGTGTGGGGTGTGTGTGTAGTGTGTGTGTGTAGTGGTGTGATGTGCACAGTGTGTGTGTAAGTGAAGTTGTGTATACTGTGACGTGTGCTTGTGTGGTGTGGTGTGTGGTATGGTGTGTGGTGTGGTATGGTCTGGTGTGTAGTATTGATATATAGTGTGGTGTGTATAGGGGGAGTGTGGTGCATGGTGTGTGGCTCATGCATGTGAGCATGTGGCTGCATGTGTGAACCAACACTCACTTGTGGAGATCAGAGCAGGGCATCAGATGTCTTCCTCTCTTCCTCTCCATCTCATTACCTCAAGACAGGGTCTCTCATGAAGGAAGCAGCTTTCTGTTTTGTCTAGGCTGAGTTCCTGGGATTCGCCTGTCTCTGCTCTACGATGCTGCTACTGCAGGCATGTTCAGCCATGTGTGGTTTTTATGTGGGCGCTGAAGATCCAAACTCAGGTTCTCAGGCCTTAGGTTTGCCAGGTCAGTCACTGTCACTGAGCCACACCCCCAGCTCTAGACTTTTCCTTGACATAAATGATTCTTTAGCTGCAGATGGAAACTTACAAGGGTGGGTCTTTGGTTCTTAGTAGGCTTACAGTACTGGTCTATGGTGAAATGTTGGGTGATGAATGAACAATTGTCACCACTTAGGGGTTTCACTCTGGAACTCTGTATGGACCATCTGTGTGTGGAGATGGCTGGACAGAGAGAGCCTCAGGGATGCATTGAACCTGGGAGGACTTCTGTCTTCCTTAAGTGACAGCTCTGCACAGCGAGGCAAGGGTACACTGCGGGAAGAGACTGACCACATGGGAAGTCTTCCTGGGGGAGGGCATATTTTAGTTGGGTCTTGAGAAAAATGTCGGAGTTCTCCAAAGGAAGAGGAGAAATAGGAGGAGGAGGAGAAGGAGGAGGAGGAGGAGGGGGCTCTCACAAACAGCTCTTCAAACCCAAAGCCATGGAAGAAGAACTTCAGCTAAAACCTAAGCAAAATCTAGAAATGTGGAGCCAGCAGCCCAGTGCCCCTGGGGCAGTCTGAGCACCAGACAGCAGCAGCTTGCCGTGGAGTGAAGCTGGGAAGCTGCTCATCCGGTGAATAGCATCAGGAACGTTACTAAGCATGCCCTGCATTCCTGTGCTCTGTACACACATACCCCAGCTTCTTTAATTCCCATGGATTCATCTACCCATCTCCATGTTCAAGCAAGGAAGCCAAGCCTGGAGACTTCTCTGATGGTCACACGCCCACAGGAGGCCAGTCCCTCTGATTTCCCTTTCCTGAGGAAGTTGGGGCCCATGTCAGTGATCTCACTTATTTGGTGACTCCCATGAGAGAAGCGTGCTGCCCACAGACTTGTGTGATAAAGCCAGGATGAGCCACTAATTTAGAAATCATTGTTCAGCTGGGAATGGGGAGGGGAGGGAAGAAATTGCATGAGATGACAAGATGGAAAATTAGAGGTGGCTAAAATTAAGAGATATTACTCACACATCTCAGACCTACTCCTACACCTGCTTGTCTTCCTGTTTTTCTTCCTTTGTTCTCCCTACTGGTTTTGACTAGGGCTGGTAAGAAGAAACAGAATCTTAGTTCCTAGGGTGGTCTCCCCGACATCCACAATCTGGGAGGTAGTACCAGGGGCCGCTGTAACTTCAGCCTTCCTCCTTTGGCTTTTTCTTCTGAGGCTCCACTTTAAGCCCCCTCTTCCCCTTGGTGAAGAAGACACCAGAGACGAGGAAGTTTGTCAATAAGAGTGGTGCGTGGTGGTAGAAGAAGGAGGAAGGGGAAGGAGGTGGTGTGGAGGGCGTCTTTAGGGAGTGGGGAGGGAATTGAGGAGGGAAGTATGGAGCAGGAGGGAGCAGGAGGAAGGAGAGGGAGGGAGACATAAATGTTACATAAACGGTTGATTCTGTATTGGCCTTTGGAGACCTTCTACCTGCCTCTGGGTTTTAGAAAGTGATGGCTTTCCTTCTGGTTCATTGACTGCAGGGGAATGACTGGTACTGGACTCTGGAGTTACTCAAGTAATTCCGCACAGCACTAGAGGGGCTCAGGGACTGTGTTGGAGTAAACTGAATGGATGTGTGAGGGCTATCATCGCTGTGATGGAACAATATGAAGAAAGCAACTTGGGAAGGAAAGGGTTGGTTTGGCTTGTGCTTCAACAGCATTGTTCATCGTGGAAGGAAGTCATGATAGGAACTCAAGCAGGACAGGAACCTGGAGGCAGGAGCTGATGCAGAGGCCCTGGAGGCATGCTGCTTACTAGCTTGCTTTCCATGGCTTGCTCAGGCTGGTTTCTTAGAGAACCCAGGACCACCAGCCCAGGAATGGCCTCACACACAATGGTCTGGGCCCTCCCACATTAATCACTAATTGAGAAAATGCCTATAGCCTTATCTTATGGAGGTATTTCCTCAATTGAGGCTTCCTCCTTTTTGAAGATTCTAGCTTGTGTGAAACTGACGTAAAACTAGCCAGCACTATGCTCGTTGGAAGGGACCAGGATGACCATCATGTAAGGTGAATACACTCCTGTCTCAGATTGTGGATGAGGGAGAGTCAGGGTATTGGATTCTGGGTTCTAGGAGGTCTAGGTTCAGAATCCAGCTTCTGCTGCTCCCAGCTATGCTGTGTGGACCTCAGCTTCCATTGAGGCTGTTGAGAGATTTGCTTGACATAGCCATACAGAGCCCTGGCCACATGGAAGTACCTTCTTTTCTCTCTACTGGGTTTTAACCACTGCAGTCGCTCCAAGCTTTCTACAGTTTTCCAGGCCTCAGTCTGTTGATCTGTAAAATGCCTCTTCTACTTACAAGGTCAATGTGAAGATGAGACCACACATGGAGCACATATAAAATCTCTCTGTGTTTATAAACCGTAAAGAACTGAGCTGATCGTATATAAAGATGGTCAAGTTCCCTGGTTAGTTCTTTGATTGCTTTCATCAGTTTTATGGGTTTTCTCAAAAAGATCTTTTGTGTGTTTTGTTAGTTTTTGTACATAACTATTTCAATTTTAGGATGCTAATGTGAAGGGTAACTTTTTTCTTAGTAATTTCATTGTTAATGGCTGGTATGTGAAAAAGTGATTAATTTTTGCATATTAACTACGTATCCTGAAAACTTGCTATAATTGCTTGTCAGCTCCAAGAGAGCTTTTTGGGAAGGGGTTGCTTTATTTTGTTAGTTTTCTCAGGTTTACAACATAGATTATCACATGGTTTCCGAATAGAGTTTTATTTCTTACTAACCTGACACCATTACTTTTTCTTGTCTTATTTCCTCAGAGAGGATTTCAAGTGTGATGTTGGAAAGGAGGGATGAGAGGAATATCCTTACCTATTGCTGATGTCTGCAGGGTGATTTTTAGTTATCACCATTAAGGTTGATATCTACTTTAGGATTTTTATAGGTGCTCCTTATCAGACGAGGAAGCTCTTCTTCCAGTCTGATGAGACTTTTTAATCATGAATTAGATTTTGTTAATTTTTCCATCTGTTGATATGATCATGTGTTTCTTCTTCTTCTTCTTCTTCTTCTTCTTCTTCTTCTTCTTCTTCTTCTTCTTCTCCTCCTCCTCCTCCTCCTCCTCCTCCTCCTCCTCCTCCTCCTCCTCCTA
>CABHPH010147455.1:59106-70933 GCA_902168325.1 Peromyscus nudipes
CCTCCTCCTCCTCCTCCTCCTCCTCCTCCTCCTCCTCCTCCTCCTCCACATTCCCCATCCACATTCTTGCCCTGATAGTATGGGTGGGGGTGGGGCTAGGGGTAGGGTGGGAGTGGGCAGGTGTCTCAGTCCAAAGGCTTTTCCAGCATCTCTGTGTCCACCCAAGTACCCCTGCTCTTATGGCTCTTGCTAGGGCTACTCAACCACGAAACCTTCCAGGAGGGAGGGCTCCACGCCATGGCAGGTCCAACGGCTGCTTTCCAGAGGGTGTTATTTGGAGTTACCCATAAGCACGGGGTGTCAAAACCAGGAGGCCAGACTCCAAGTCTCCTCCAAACCTCTGGTGAAGGACCCCCCTCTTCCTTCCCTGAAATCCTGCTTCTCCGCTCTCCCACCTCAGTCACCTCATGCTGGTAGATGGACCTGACGCTGCAGCTGCCTTCTGCAGACTTTGTGTTCCTGTCCCCCCACCCCCCACCACTCAGATTTCCTTCTGTGAGGAAGGTACTTTTTCTTTTTTCCGCAGAGATGACTGTGTTCTGTGGCCATAGATTACTCCCGACACCTAATTACTGTATATCATCATGCCATACAATGATGATTGGAGGTGTCACTGTCCCAAATTTGCGCTCATAAAATACGTGTTCTTTTTGTTTTCCTCCTCTGCATTTGTCTGGGAGAAAAGACAGGCAAATTTATTCCAACTTTTCAGAGGAACTTAAAAGCACAGGAACAGAAGAGTTTTAGAGGTGGGTGGTTTTAAAAATACTCTGCAGAGGGAGGCGGCCCGAGACCAGCTGAGTCTGTGTGGCCCAGGGAGGAAAGGGAGCCATTGGGGAAACCGGCTTCTCTGTCTCACCTGCCTGGCAGAACCCTTCCTTCATCTGTTCACCTGACTCTATCCTTCCCTCTGTTACCCTACCCCCATGAGCCTCTCTTAGGGAGCAGGGGCATAGTAGACTTCCAACCTTTCCTCTGGCTGGATCCACAGACTTTTGATCTAGGTTAGTTTTATAACTGCTGAACCTCTGGAGTATTGGTTCCAACACATAAAAAATGGGGACTAGTGAATCCTACCTCTATCCCATTCTGCTTCCATGAGAGTTAAAAATAAAACCACTGTGGAGGTGAGGTGTCTCCTCACACAGCAGAAGGATGCACAGAGGGCCACCTTTCCTTCTTCCCTCCATACATTCTCCTCTTGTTCTTCCTAGGAGGGCACTAAAGTCCTAGTCACTCTTCAGCTGGGGAACAGTCCGTTCTGTGGTGTTGCCTGCAGCCAGGAGCCAGTAGGAAAGTAATGTGATGAACCTGGTTGGCATCTAGGGCAATGGCTTGGCTTCAGTTAGCACTCCTCCAGGCTCCAACAGGCACCACACCTGGATCTCCATGGGCTCCAAGTTCTACCCCAGGTGAACTTGCGATTCCACACCAACTAGCAGGCAATGGGGCATTAGAGCAGAACTTATGAATTCCTGGGGAGAGGCTCATTTTCTGCCTCCCAGCAGGCATTAGTTGTCTGTAGTTCTTTACCTAGGAGTGGGACACTGTGGAACTTTCCCCTTTCCATGTTAGTATATCCATCAACATTGCCATTGTTCTAGTCTACTTTGTGCAGCAGTTTCCAGGAGACACTGTTTCACAGCGGACTTCCTTGTATCTGGCTTTTACAGTCTTTCCTCCCCTTCTTCCTCCATTTCCTGAGCCACAGGTATAGGAGCCTCGGTGCGATGCATCTGTTGGGGCTGGGATCCCCATGATCTGTTGATCTCTTCCCGGTGTCTAGTCTGTGTCTGGTTTTCTGTCTGTGTCCAGTTTTCTGTGATGGTCTATATCTGCCGTTTCAGGGAGGGAATCTGGGGTGGGCTCTAGGGAGGAAAAAGGGGGGGCTGACACAATTCTGTTTCAAAATATATTTTAAAAAAGGATTTATGGGTAGACGAAGTGGAGTGGGTGGCTGCCACAATGGGCCCTTCTCCTATCACACATCACCTCTGCCTGGCTGGCACCTCCAGAAACATCTTTGCTGCCTTCCTCACCCAGGGTAGAGGTGTTCTTCCCTCTACCTAGGGACCTTTCTGCACTGGCCTGCTGCAAGGGAGTGGCCCCCAACAGTGATTATGTATGGTCTGGACCACCTGGCACCCTGGATCCTGCTTCTCCGAGCACCATGGGCTGGTTCACCGTCTGTCTGCCTTTCTAGGTTGTTCTACCAGGACAGTGGTGGGCTAGCCTGCTCACCACTGAAGCAAGATGCCTAGTCAGTGTCTGGCACACTGTGGGCACAGCAGTGGGTATCTCGTGTTCAGTGTGTTCCTGGCTCTGTTCAAAACACTTTGCATGTACCACCTCAGAGAATCCCCAGGACAACCCTAACGAGTGGGGTCCTGGTAGCATCCCAGCCTATTGTGACAAACAAAAGCAGTGATCCAGAAGGCTTGGACCTTTGTCCTTGTGTGGCTTATTTCCTGTGTGACATTTCTGTTCCTCACTGTTACATAACTACTTACTCCATGGAATTGATATGCAGTTAATTAATTACATACATAAGTGTCTGTGTACTGTGTATCAGCCCCACCTTACGGTGGCAGAAGTTGGAACAGAATTTTAGTAACTTCACTGTTGATCTCTCTCTCTCTCTCTCTCTCTCTCTCTCTCTCTCTCTCTCTCTCTGACAGGGTTTCTCTGTGTAACCCTGGCTGTCCTGGAACTCGATCTGCAGACCAGGCTGGCCTTTAACTCAGAGATCTGCCTGCCTCTGCCTCCCCAGTGCTGGGATTAAAGGCGTGGACCACCACTGCCCCGGGCTGCTGTTAATCTTAACACTGCAGAGTTTGCTAAGACATATTCGAAGATCTGGCTTTCTCTGGGAAGCTCTGCAGGTTTCTCTCTTCCTTTGAAAAATGCAGCTGAAGAGTGTTAGGCTTCTCTTCGTCCTGCTGCTGAGGAGATTTTCTCCGTGTAAAAACATCAAAACCGCCAGGCTCTCTAACCTTAAGGCTGGGCTGGATCCCCAGGACTCTCTCTGGCCGAGGGGCGGGTCCCTAGTGTAGTGACTTATTTTTGCCGGTAGGGGTCAGCCGCATCCACGGCTGGTGCCTCTGAGTAGCTGCTGCTACGAGGAATACAGCCCATACTGGGCACATGAGAGACCCTTGGAGGTCACATGCCCATAGGCTTTGACCAAGGCTGAGGTCACCCAGGGGTCCGTGGCCATGAGGCAAGACCTTCCATCTCTCTCCCCTGTCCCTGGCAGTATAAGCCCCAAGTCCAAAAAGGCCAGTTCGAGGGGTGCTAGAAATCATGAGATCTAGGGCTCTGGGACGGTGTGGATGCCCGTCTCGGCGTGTCACGCATGCTGTGTGATCTTCGGGTGTTTGCCACCCTCTCTAGCCCCAGCACTGGTCCACGAAAGGAGTCTGACTGGCTGATACGTCCTGCAACTGTGGGGAAGGTACCACTTTTGTCACTGCCTGCCCCGGGCCCAGAGGTGGGCCAGAGTGGCCCCAGCACTCGTGCGGGGCTGCGGGGGCAGGGGCGCGTGGCAGGGTCGGGTTCCTTCCACGAGGGTTTAGGGCCGGCTGGGCGCTCAGAGCCCGGCGCCCGGCAGGGGGCGCTGCTGCACTGCGCGCGACTTCCCTGGGTGTCCTCCCAAGGTCAGTGTGCAAGCAGCGGGCGGCGCAGGGCAGTGGCCCACAGAACTCCAGCCGCACCCACACTCACGCTGCGGGCCGAGGTCGGAGATACGGTGTGGGGAGCCCAGGGACAGGGCACGCTGTCCGACACCCTGGCTGGCCTTTAGCCACTCTCCAATGGTGTGGACCGGCGTGGGAACGGAGTGGGGGCGGAGCCCCGAGCTAGCGCTGGTGGTCCCGGCTTCTCCTGTGACCTTGGGAGGTCACCGTCCCTTCTGGCATTTTATTTCTATATCCTGAGATGGGAAATTATTGAAGATGCCTATGAGATAGATACTGCATGTGAGAATGCTTCAGGAAATGCAAAGCCCAAGCAGGAAAATTTTCATTGAGTGATTGTCGTCCCCTCCCTTATCCAATCCACCCGCCCAGTTCCACATTCCAGTGGCAACCATTTTAGCCATTTTTCACCTGTGTTTTCTGGTTTTTTCCTACATACTTCAAGATAACATGCTTAGACTGCTATTTCCTAATTTACCAACATTAAACAGTATCTATTGTCTTCCTGTTGGAATAAGTAAAGAATTAGCTGCACTTCAGCCCCAGCCTGGCCAGGGTATCTGGTTCACTATTTTTAGGTAACTCAATGATCAGCATTCCTAGCAAGAAAATGTAGCTTTTTGTCTCTCCCAAAGCTCTATCAGAACTGCTCCACAGCAGCTCTGTCAGGGGTTAACGCCCCCCGCCCCTCTTTATGGGTAGGGGAGCTCCCTCCGGGCAGCAGCTCTGTGGGCTTCTCCAGGACTTTCTTTTTGTCCTTGCTTTTTGGTCCTCTCTCTGTTTCCCTCTCCCCCCGCCCCACTCCATGCTTCCTAAGTGGGGCAGGAGCGGGGGACTCTAGTCTGTGGGTTTATTTGTGTTGGGTAAGTCGGCTCAGCACAGATCCAGGTTGAACGCGCCCTCCTTCAGGACAGGATGCGTTGCCCTGCTCTATGCTTGCATACCTAGAGCTGAGGCAGACAGGCTGAATGCCTTCAGATTCATGTTCCTTTTTACTATAACCTCTGTTGGGATCCGAGGACATTGTTCATGTTTGGAATTGGACAACACACGTAGTTCGGTGGCTTCTGTCGTTATGTGTCTGAGCCTGAGTGGCCCTCCTTTCATATGGATATGTGTTTCCTTCAGTTTTGTGAGACCTTATCTTTTCTTTCATAATCTTTCCACTTGCTCCCTGCAGCTCCGGAGTCTGCTCTGGGCCTCTAGGATTGATCTCCCAGCTTCCTTTGTCTTCTGTTTCCCTTCCACTCGGCTTTCAGTGTCTACTCCAAATTATCCACTGGGTTTATGTCCTAGTCAGTTCTGGCTACCACATTCCAAATTTCGAAGAACTGTTTGTTTTGTTCTTCTCTACCCCACACAGCACAGACAGTCTCTTTATTTTTCTGAGGATGTTCCTGATTTTTCTCCTCTTGTTGCCTAATTTCTCTGTCTCCTCCAGCTTCCCGGTTGTGTGTATCCCTGGCTTTGCGTCCCTCTCCATGCTGGAGGCATCTCTGATCTGTAGTGGTCCTTGGATTTTCTTTAAAGAAGAATTTATTTTTAAGTGTGTGTGTGTGTGTGTGTGTGTGTGTGTGTGTGTGTGTATGGAAGTCACAGGCATTGCATCCCCTGGAGTTATAGGCAGTTGTGAGCCACCCAATGTGGGTTCGTAGAACAGAATTTGGGTCCTCTGCAAGAGCAGCATGCATTCTTAACCACTGAGCCATTTGAGCATCTCTCCAGCCCTTGTCCTTGGCTTTTGTCCATAGTTAAGGATAAGGATGCAATAACTTGGCTGGTCTTGGATGATATGTGAAATCAGCCAGAGTTGATTCCCCTGAGGTAGACCAGGCAGGGACTGGCCCTCTGGTTCAGAGGATGCATAAGTACCAGGAAGAGTTCCTTATCCAGCTATCCTCCCTCCCCAGCTGGAGTCTTGTTCTGTTGCCCCAGCCTCACCTCTGAGAACCTGGGAAGTTCTTCTCTCTGGGACTGTTCCATTTCTCCAGCAGGGGGAGGATGGGTGTGGTTATGAGGCAGCTTTTGGAGCCTATCTACTTGGGTATAAATTACAGTTCCATCCTAGCTTATTCTCTCTCTGATCACAAACAAGTCGCTTGTCTCTGTGCCTCAGTTTCCTAACTATAAACTGGACCCATTAAGAAAACCACTTCAGGGGTTGGGGAGATGGCTCAGCATTTAGGATCACTTGCTGTTCTGGCAGAGGACTTGAGTTTGGTTCCCAGCATCCACTTTGGGATGCTCACAACTGCCTGTAGCTCTAGCTCTAGGGAATCGGATGCTCCCTTCTGTACTCTGTAGATACTGCACACATTTGGTGCACTTGCATAAGACACAAAATTAATATGCCCCAAATAAAAATAAAATAAAATCTTAAAAAGCATGTGCTCCTTGATCTGTGTTGGAGCTACATCCCAAGAACCCATTGTAAAATGAAAATATTGAAAGACAATGCATTTATTTACTTAGGTTACAGAACATCATTTCTTAACAACATGCTACACAATTTCAGGTGTGGATATATTTTTAGATTGTATTTTATATTTTTAAACTCTCTCTCTGTCTCTCTCTGTCTCTGTCTGTCTGTCTGTCTCTCTGTGTGTGTGTATGTGTGTGTGTGTGCAGTATATGTAGGTGCAGGTGCCCATGGAGGCCAGAAGAGGGCATCATACCAGGTCCTCTGGAGTTGGAGTTACAAGCAGCCCAAGGTAGGTGCTAGGAACCAAACTCTGGTCTTCTGGAAGGCAATGTATACTCTTCACTGCTAAGTCATCTCTTCAGCCCAGTAGGGTGTGGTTTTTACCACACATGCATCACTTTGTACCACCCTAAAGTTAAAAAATTCAAAGTTCTAAACTAGTGTAAACTGTGATTGTGGGTATGTGTGACGTTCTTAGCATGGCAGATAACAATAGGTCTGTTACATTGTTACCTGCCATGGTTCCCAAAGGAAAAGGAACGTGGAATGGGACTGTGTAGAGTTTCAGTCAATCCCGCTGTCCTCAGCCCCGTCTGGAGTCAGGATCTCAGGCCAGGTGTAAGTCTTTCCTCTCTGTGGCATCTATTCTGCAGGTAGAAATCAATAAGAGTTTGGCTAATCCAAAAAAATGGTTTTGAATGAATTTTTTTTTTTTTTTTTTGGTTTTTCGAGACAGGGTTTCTCTGTGTAGCTTTGCGCCTTTCCTGGAACTCACATGGTAGCCCAGGCTGGCCTCGAACTCACAGAGATCCGCCTGGCTCTGCCTCCCGAGTGCTGGGATTAAAGCCGTGCGCCACCACCGCCCGGCTATGAAAAATTATTTAAAAAATGAAATTGTGGTGGCTTGAATGAGAAATGTCTCCCACAGACTTAGGTATTTGAACACTCGGCCCCAAGTTACTAGGGTTGTCTGGGGAGGCTTAGGAAGTGTGGCCTTGCTGGAGGAAGTGTGTTCTTGGAGGCTGTCTTTGAGAGTTTTAGCCTCAACACTCCTACTTCACTCTGCTTCCTGCTTGCAGTTTGAAGATTCGAGTTCTCTGCTGCCTGCCCCAATGCTCCCCCACCTTCATAGACGCTTATCTCTCTGGAACCTTCAGTCAAAATAAACTCTCTCTCCCATAAGTTGCTATTGGTCATGGTGTCTCATCACCGCAACAGAAAAGTAACTGATACAGAACCACACTCTCAAACATTTTGCTTTTCCTTAAAACCTGAAGACGACTTTCCCCTTTTCTTAAGTGCAGGCCTGTTAACCAGAATTCTGCGAAGACTTTCTTGCACTCCCAATGCATATAATTCTACCTGCCATTTCTGGGGTCAGTTTCTTTACAGCACAGTTTGTGTTTATAGGGACTTACAGAACAATCCAAACGCAGATTCCTTTAGGTCAGTGGTTCTCAACTGGTGGGTCATGACCCTTACGTGGGTTGAACAATCCTTTCACAGGGGTCACATATCACATATCCTGCATGCCAGATATTTACATTATGATTCATAGCAGTAGCAAAATTACAGTTATGAAGTAGCAACAAAAATAATTTTGTGGTTGAGGGTCACCACAACATGAGGAACTGTATTAAAGGGTCATAGCATTAGGAAGGTTGAGAACCACTACTTTAGATTTATATGGTTTCCTCTCAATCTGTTATAGTCACAGTCTGCAATCCATATGAACTTTTTTCCCCTTAATAACAATCTGCCTTGGTTTAATCTTTCAAGATACCCAACTTAATTTTCATGAAAATAGGCCCTTTTCACAATAATGTTTTATTGGTTTATTTATATTAAATTGGATCACATAATTACAAAACCAAGTACAATGGTCTCAGAGGGGTTTGGGAATAGCATTTGCTTCTGGGAAAGGCAGGCAGGTTAGCTGGAGAGGGTGTATGTGGGTGCTCTTAGGTACGGCCTGCCTGCTGAGGCTGTGGGTATGGTTACCGTGAGATGCTCACTCAGCAGTGGCCAAGTGTGCAAGCTGACGTGTTCTACCACTCTCTAAAGTTGGAGCCAATCCCTCTCCTTCCCTCTCTAATCTTATCAAAAGTTGTTAAACTCTCTCTTCTGTTTGTGACTCTTCTTTCTCCTGCCCTCTCGTCCTCACGGGTTGATATCTCTTTCCCTTATTGTCACTCCAAGGGGAAAGGGGAGAAGACGAGATAAGTGTGAAAGTTCAAGCTGTCATTGTCACCCAGACAATGTTCTCTCATTTAAGACTCTCAATATCCAGTAAGTGTGGAGCCCATTATCTCGGCAAAGGTCAGATGGCTGTGACCAAGGTCCCTAAGAGGCTGGAGTGGATACGGTCCTTTGTCGAGAGCTTCTCTCCAGGGTGAACACACCCGCCCTGCTCTGAGAATGTTGGCAGCCGGCAGCTCGCTAGACGTTCTTGCTGTAGGGACTGCCTCATTCTAGCACACATCTCCTCTCAGTGGAGGTTTGCAGCCCTGTAGGAGGGTCAGCGATGAGTGGTTAGATGCAAGAGAGTCGGGAAGGTGATGAGGTTGGACAGAGAGGTGACTGTGCAGTCCGAGGTCTGGGTGGACTTGTCAGTGGGTAGTCATTTGGGAGTTTCACACATGTCCAATCTGTGAGTAAGTAAACAGGATCAACTTGACTTCAGGAAGGATTGGAGGACACCATGTGAGGTGAGGGAGACCCCTAAGAGAGAGGACAGAGGACAGAGCACTGAGGAAGCAGAGATAGTGCTCAGTGACTCACTGCTTCTCACTCAGCACCCCATTTTTCTATTACCTGGGTCTTTCCACCCCCACACTTTCTAATGTACCACATAACGCAACCCATTTTCATGTTTCTCACCTGTCTCTCCACATTATTATAAATTCCACCGGGCATGGATTCTGTCTGTTTTGTTCACACATGTGTTCCCCACAATAGAAGTATGTGGTGGTATTGTGTTCCCCAAAATATTGTGTACCTTAATAAACTTATCTGGGGTCAGAGACGGAATAGCCACAATATGAAACAGAGGTTAGGCAGTGGTAGCATACGCCTTTAATCCTAACATTCCAGAGGCAGAAATTCATGTGTTCAAGGATACACCCAAGCATGGTGACCCACGCCTTTAATCCCAGAAAGCCACACCTTTAATCTCAGGGAGTGGTGGTAGAAAGCAGAAAAGTATATAAGGCGTGAGGACCAGAAACTCGAGGCATTTGGCCTGAGGCCTTTGGCCTGGAGAAGCATGTGGCTGGTTAAGCTTTCAGGCTTCTAGCAGCAGTTCAGCTGAGACCCATTCTGGATGAGGGCTCGGGGCATCCAGTCTGAGGAAACAAGACCAGCTGAGGATTCAGCGAGGTGAGATAGCTGTGGCTTATTCTGTCTCTCTGACCATCCAGCATTTCACCCCAATACCTGGCTCAGGTTTGATTTTATTAATAAGAACTTTTAAGACTCATGCTACATAAGTATGCCTCAAATGATAAAAGGGCTGAGAAAGAAGTCAGAGAAACATCACCCTTTACAATAGCCACAAATAATATAAAATACCTTGGGATAACACTAACTAAACAAGTGAAGGACCTTTTTGATAAGAACTTTAAATCTCTAAAGAAAGAAATTGAAGAGGATATCAGGAAGTGGAAGGACCTCCCATGCTCATGGATAGGTAGGATTAACATAGTAAAAATGGCAATCCTACCAAAAGCAATCTACAGATTCAATGCAATCCCCATCAAAATCCCAACACAATTCTTCACAGACTTGGAAAGAAAAATACTCAACTTCATATGGAAAAACAAAAGACCCAGGATAGCTAAAAAAATCCTATATGGTAAGGCAACCTCTGGAGGCATCACCATCCCTGACCTCAAGCTCTGCTATAGAGCTATAGTAATAAAAACAGCTTGGTACTGGTATAAAAACCGACATACGGACCAATGGAATCGAATTGAAGACCCTGACATTAATCCATGCACATACGAACACCTGATTTTTGACAAAGAAGCCAAAACTATACAATGGAAAAAAGAAAGTATCTTCAACAAATGGTGCTGGCATAACTGGATGTCAATATGTAAAAGATTACAAATAGATCCATATCTGTCACCACGCACAAAACTCAAATCCAAGTGGATCAAAGATCTCAACATAAAACCAGTTACACTAAACTTAATAGAAGAGAAAATAGGAAGTACTCTTGAACGCATTGGCACAGGAGACCACTTCCTAAATAAAACACCAACAGCACAGACACTGAGCACAACAATTAATAAATGGGACCTCTTGAAACTGAGAAACTTTTTGCAGGGCAAAAGACACGGTCAATAAGACAAAAAGACAGCCTACACAATGGGAAAAGATCTTCACCAACCCCACATCAGACAGAGGATTGATCTCCACAGTATATAAAGAACTCAAGAAACTAGACATCAAAATACTAAACAATCCAATTAAAAAATGGGCTAAAGAGCTAAACAGAGAATTCACAAAACAAGAATCACAAATGGCTGGAAGACATTTAAAGAAATGCTCAACATCCTTAATCATCAGAGAAATGCAAATCAAAACGACCCTGACCTTACACCTGTCAGAATGGCTATGATCAAAAATACTAATGACAGTCAATGTTGGAGAGGATGTGGAGCAAAGGGAACACTCCTCCACTGTTGGTGGGAATGCAAGCTTGTACAACCACTGTGGAAATCAGTATGGCGGTTTCTCAGAAAATTAGGAATCGAACTACCTCAAGACCCAGCCATACCACTCTTGGGCATATACCCAAGGAATGCTCAATCATACCACAAAGATACATGCTCAGCTATGTTCATAGCAGCACTATTTGTAATAGCCAGAACCTGGAAACAACCTAGATGCCCGTCAACTGAAGAATGGATTAAGAAAATGTGGTACATATACACAATGGAGTACTACTCAGCAGAGAAAAACAATGAAAGCATGAAATTTGCAGGCAAATGGATGGAACTAGAAAATATCATCCTGAGTGAGGTAACCCAAACCCAGAAGGACAAACATGTTATGTACTCACTCATAGGTGGATTCTAGATATAAAGAACAATCAGACTGCAACCCACAGAACCATGGAGGCTATATATATAGCATGGGGGACTCTAAGACGACTGTGGCTTATAACAAGTTTTGGTATTACTCAATTACTGAGCAAGCCTCAATGAAACATTTCACTATTAAGATAAGAACACATACTCTATCAAGCTGATAATAGAAAGATAAATAAATTAATTAATTTTAAACAATAAAAAGTAAATAAAAATAAAAGAAAAATTTGAAATATTAAACAAACAAACATTCTACTAACGCAAAAAAAAAAAGAGAGAACTAGGGACTCACCATTCTTCTCCACATTCTATTCTTTCCCTTGTTTTATATATTTTAAATTTTTTATCTGTGGATTCTGCTGGAGTTTACTGGTGGATTCTGCTGGAATATCCGATGCAGAAAAGCACTGGAGAGCTCCTGTTGCAAATTACCCTCTGAAGCGATGGAAGGATCTTTCTACTAGCACGTGGAGGAGACCCGATCTAGTGTTGGCGTGGCCCCGGGGTTCTGTTTATGTCTTTCCTCAGGACAATGAGGTTCCTCTTTGGATTCCTGAGCACTGAACACACCCTGTGGCTGCTGCTGAAGCCCAACATGACAGAGACCTAATGGG